>JABUQX010119713.1:0-17927 GCA_015478945.1 Trachelipus rathkii | reverse complement strand
CAATAACGATAATAAAATAATGAATTAATCTAATCAATAATAATAATCAAGTAATCAATAATAATAAATAATGAATAATAATTAATAATAATAAAATAATAATACATAATATATTAATATATAAAATATATAATAAAATATAATAAATAATTAATAATAATATATAATAATAATAATTAATATAAAAAATAATAATAATAATAATATAAAAATAATAATAATAATATAATAATAATAATAATAATAATAATAATAATAGATAATAATAATAACTAATAATATAATAAATATTAAATATAATAATATATATAATAATATTAATAATTAATAATAATAATATAATAATAATAATAATATACATAATAAAATAAAAATTTTATTTGAAACCATTAATAATATAAAATTGTCCTAAAAATTTTCAAACAAAGAAAAATATAAAGTGTAATAAAGAATTCAAAATAATCAAACAAATAATAATAATAATAATAGATAATTCAATTATAAATAAACATTGTTAAAAATTGAAAAAATAATAAATAATATAATATAATAAAAAATATAATAAATAATATAAAAAATAATAAATAGTAAGCAATAATAATATAATAATAATAATTAATAATAATAATAATAAAAATAAAAATAATAAATTAAAATAATAATAATTATAATAATAATAATAATAATAATAATAATATAATAATAATAATAATCATAATGAATATAATAAATAATAATAATAATAATAAATAATAATAATAATAATAATAATAATAATAGATTAAAAATATTTTTAAATAGTTAATTAATTGGTAAATTAAAAAATAAATATTTAATTTAACAAATATACAGTAATAAGATAATAATAATAATAAATACATATAAAATAATAAAGATCAATATCAAATTTCATTCTTTTATTATTCATTATGAATAGCATTACATTATTATTATTATTAGGTTTATTATGTATTATGAATAGGATGAATTCTTATTAGATTTATTTGTAAATAGGACGACTCACATTCTTATTAGATTATATTTATGAATTAGTATATTATTTTTTTAATTATATTTATTTTCTTCTACATTATTTATTATTATTATTAAATATGTATATGTTATGTTTATTACAAATTGTATTTATTATATATTATTATATATATTATTATTATATTATTTCATTATTATATATAATAATAAAATATAATAATAATAATTAAATAATGAAAATACTAGACAATAATAATAAGAATAATAATAATAATAATAAAAATACATAATAATAAAGAATTATAAATAAGAATAAAATAATCATAATAATAATAATAAAATAAAAAATAAATAATAATAATAATAATAATTAATAATAATAATAATAATAATAATAATAATAACTAACATAAATAACAAATATAATAATAATAATAATAATAATAATAAAATAATAATAATAATAATAATAATAATAATAATAATAATATATAATAATAATAATAATAATAAAATATTAGTAATAATAATAATAATAAATAATAATAATAATAATATTAATAAAATCAATCAAAATACATAACTAATACTTATAATAATATAAACAATCTGAATAATAATATAATATTAAAAATAATAATATATACTAAATAATAATATAATAATAATAATAATAAAATAATAATAATATAATAATAATAATAATAATATAAATAATAATAATAATAATAATAATCATTATATTTATAATAGATAATAATAATAATAATAATAATAATAATATATCAATAAGAATAATAATAATACATATAATAATAATAAAATAATAATAATAATATACATAATATAATCCACATATCAAATAATAAAATAAAAATAACTAATCTTAGTCTAATAATAACTCAATTAATAATCAATATAATAATACATAATGACATGCAAGTAATAATATAATGATAATAATATAATCAATAATAATAATAATAATTAATGATATAATAATAATAATAATATCAATAATAATAATAAAAATAATTAGAATATAAAATTTACTAGTAAGCTACTAGCTAATAATAATAAACTCTAAAACGAACAATGTTACTAAGAATAGAAAAATTTTTGAATAATAAATAATAAACAATGAAAGAATACATAATCAATAAGAGTGAAGTAGATGCGATGATAATAATAATAATCAATAATAATAATAATAATAAATAATAATAATGAATGAATAATAATAATAATAATAATAAATAATAAAAAATAAATAAAATAATAAATAATAAATAATAAATTAAATAAATTAAATTAATTAATAAATACCCAGATAGATGAATAAATTGAATTGCCCTGTTTAAAATAAATCAATTGATTAAAAATAAATAAAGATCCAATATTATTATGATATCATTTATTCATCATATAATTATTATGATTAATTATTATTATTATATTACTTTAATTGCATTATGGAAATTGTTACAATTTGTTATACAATTGTATAAGTAACTATAATTATACCCTTGCTAACTACCATAGCTATTCTTATTATCATGTATTGAAATTATATATTATGATTATCTATTATACTATCCTTATTTATATTATTACTTATTATATTATTATTATATTATTATATTATTATTATTATTATTAATTTTATGTATTATTATATTATTATATCTTATTATTAATAGTCTGGAATCACTATTCGTTTCATCTATTTTACACATATCCTCTTATATTTATTCTTTAAAATATATTGTAGTGAGCACTTATTATCATTACTTATTATTATTATTATTATTATTATTCATCTTATTATTATTATATTATTATTATTGATATTATATTATTATTGATATTATTCTTATTTATGATTATTACTTATTATTATTATTATTGATAATTATCTTATATTATTATATTTATTATTCATTTAGTTATTTATTATTATTATTATTATTTATTATGTTATTATGATTATGTGATTATTATTATATATATTATTATTATTATACTTATTATCTATTATTATTATTATTATTATTATTATTATTATTATTATTATTATTATTATTATTATTATTATTATTATTATTATTATTATTATTATTATTATATTATTATTTATTATTATTAATTTATATCATTATTATTATTATTATATTATATTATTATTATTTATTAACATTATATTTATTATTATTAGTTGATTATTTTATTTATAGATATATATTCATTATATCATTATTATTATTATTATTATATTAATTATTATTATTATTATTATTATTATTATTATTATACTAACCTTCTCAGCTACTTCATTATATTTATAAACGAATTTAAACATCTCGTTTCTCTTTCCATGAATTTTGAACTGTCAATATATAATATATATATATATATATAATAATACCTTACTATAAAATAGTATAATCTGAAAATAAAATATACATAATATATATTATATATATATATATTATATATATACTATATATATATAATTATATCTATATTATATGTACTATATACTACAAACTACTACTATTATATATATTATATATATTAATAATTATATATAACAGCATAATATATATATATATATCCTTATATTATAATATCTATCTCATAGCTATATAACATATGATACCATTATATCTATATCTTAATACTATATTATATATTATATTTTATATAATATATTATAATATAGTATAATATATATATTTATATCGTGACATAAAAAATAATCATGAAATAACATTTAGTTATCATCATCTTAACAACATATATTGCAATAATTTGCTTGTTTCTTCGATTAAAATAAAATAAAAATTGTCAAATAATATACTAAAGAAACATTTTTAAGAAAGAAAATTTCTTATAAAAAATCCTTACGCTTTCTAAGGTTTTCTTCTATCATATCAAAATATTTCTTTTTTCTGTACTCGGCATTTTTCTAATCTGAAACGAATATATTTATTATATATATATATTACTTACTATATATAGTAATTATATATAATATATATATATACTATAATAATTATATATATATATACTAGTTATAATATTATGATAATATATATATACTATATATATATATATATATATGTGTGTGTGTGTGTGTGTGTGTGTGTATATTTTTATATGTTCACAAACAAGTAGAACTCGATTTTTAGTTTTTCAAACTCCTAGTTGGCGTATGAGTACCACCTGGAGGAGGTCCCATAAGAAAAAAAATTTATAAAAAAAGAGAAGCGCACAAAGTGCTTAACAGAGGAAGATGGAGGAAGGATGATTTCATGGGAATCAAAAATTGTAGGTCCCCTTCATGAAGATGGGGTAAAAATGCCAAAATGTTTATCCTAAAATGAAATTCTTAATGGGAAATATCACTATTTATTTGATAACTACTTAGTGATCACTATACAATCCGTATGTTGTAAAATTAGAACCTTAACACAAATTGCTTAACTATAACGCCTCTTTCTTTATAGCTCTCTAACTGTCTATCATTCTACCGATCTTTCAAAATACATTGTCTAACTTAGCCTGTCCTTATCTAACCTGACTAAACATACTATCCTAACACATCTATCATATATATTCTAATGCTTCTTTCCCTATTCCTCTCTAACTATATTTCGCTTCACTCGTCCGCGATCATGCCCTTATCTTCGGTTGATACATTCGTTCATACTTTTACACTAACTAAACCTAACCAGACTCAACATTTTGTCCTAAAATGTCTGCGCACGCACACACACACACACACACACACACAACACACACACACACACACACACACACACAACATATTACTTATTCATCTCTAACTATCTTTCTCTTCTTTAACTTGAGCTAACCAAGCATAACATAATAACCTAGCACACATACACACAAGCACACACACAAACACACACAGATCATATTAATAATAGAGATACTTAATAATTTTTATCTATTTTTCTTAATACATTGTTTAACCAAACCTTACGTGACCTTACTGTTCACTGACTCTCATTTATGTAACGTCATGCATCTATGCCCCGTTTTCTAACATTAATTGGCTAACATTTATGTTTTAATATTTTTTTTTTTTTTGGTAGCTAAAATATTTATATTTTTCTCATATTTAATATTGACATATCGTTTTCTATAGTATGCAATAACTTTTACATTTTCTTTTAAGTTTTATTATTTCTATTTACATTGATAAAATATTTTAAGTTTTAATTATTTCATATATTTTATTTTACTTTATATTTTTAAAAGTTTTCACTATTTTATAAATTTTGTTTAACATTTATATTTTGCTTAAATTTATTTTTTGAAAATACTATTCAACGTTTTATATATTGCTTAAATAAAGTTTTTATTTACTATTAAACTTAAAGTTTTTATTAACTTCAAAACTTTTTTATTTTAAGAGTTTATTTTAAAGCTTTTTATTTCGAAAATATATTTATTTTAAACAATTTACTAAAATCATTTTGTTTTTACTAAAAACTATATCAATTTTATTCAAAAATATAAATTATTCAATGAATAAATAAATCAAAATCGAATAACCACAGTCATTTCCCGGTTCGTGATCCATTGATTAAGTAATTAAAGTTTTATTTAACTGTCATTTTGTATAAACATAATATTAAAATGTATTTTTTGTATGAGCCTAACATTAAAATAAGTTCTTTGCATGAACATAATATACAAAGTATTTAAAACGTTGTATGGTTTTACTAAAATTTCTATTCTTTTTATTAAAAATATCAATTAATCAATAAATAAAAAAATCAAGACCGAAAAATTACAACCCTTACCACGTAAGTAATCCATTGATTAATTGATTAAAGTCATTTTTGAACTACATTGTTTGCATAAACATAGCAAATAATGTTTTTTTTGTATGACTATAGCATAAAAATAAATTATCATTATCTGAAATAATTACCAAAACAAACAAAATTAAACATCAATAAAGTTAACATAACATTACATGAACTAAGAATATAACATACCATAAGATACCTAATATATTTTAGGTATGAATAAATTGCTAACATTAACAAAGTTCCCTGCTTTTCAACGATAAATTAGCAAACTTAACCTACTCCTACTTCTCTATCATATCTATAACAAAACAAAGCTAATTTAACATTAACATAGGAATATTTAACAAAACGTTAAAAAAATTTCATAACCTAATGTTAATATATTTTAAACTACGAATAAATGCTAACATAGCAAAGTTTTTAAATTATTAACAGCTGTCAACATGGCAATCTCTAATATTACTTTACATTACCAACCACAATCTGTAATGAAAATACTATTTATATCACAATCATTGTTATTTAGAATATTATTATATTATTATTATTTATTTTTATTATTATTCAAATTATTATGATAATTCATTATTATTATTATTATTATATTTATTAAGATCTTAATTATATTATTTTATATTATATATATTATTATGCTTATTTATCTATTTTTATATTATTATTATATTATTATATTATTATTATATGATTATTATTATTATTATTTATCATATTATTATTATTATTATTATTATTATTATTAATTATTTTAGATTATTTTATTGATTATTACTTTTTTCATAGTCATCATTATATTGTTTACTTTATATGATTAGTTCATTTATTATATTATTTATTTATGATTATTGTCATTATTATTAATTATTTATTATATTATTATTATCCTATTTCTATTATTTATTATTACATTATTTATTATTATTATTGATATTATATATTATTATTATTCGATATTCAATTACTATGGGATATGATATTTATTATATATTATTATTATGTTATTTATTATTATTATTATGTTATTATTTATTATTTATTATTATTATTATTATTTATTATTATTATTATTATTTATTATTATCTCTCTCCTCTCTCCTCTCTCTCTCTCTCTCTCTCTCTCTCGTCTCTCTCAGTCTCTCTCTCTCTCATCTCTTCTCCTCCTCTCTCTCTCTACTCTCTCTCTCTCTCTCCTCTTCTCTCTCTCTCTTTCGTCTCTCTCCTCTCTCTCTCTCATCTCTCCCTCTCTCTCTTCTCTCTCTCTCGTTCTCTCTTCTCTCTCTTTCTCTGCTCTTTCTCCTCTCTCCTATATATAGTATATATATAGTATATATGTATACTGATATATATATATATATATGATATATTATATATATATATATATATCTATATATATACTATATATATATATAGTATCATATATACGGTAGATATATCTCAATCCGTCAGTGAAACATATCCTCTGACGACTACGCAGTACTTCACATTATATATATATTATATATATATATATATATAATATAATATATATATATTATACACTATATAATAATATATATCTAATATATATATATAAAATGCTTATAACGTATATATATACTTGTATATAATAATCGATATTATATCTATATAATTTATACTATATCATTATGATTATTAGTAATATAATATATTATACTTTATAATATAATATATATATATAATATATATATTTAATAATACTATATTATATATATAATATATAATATATATATATATATATATATATATATAATATATATATATACTATATATATATATTATAAATTTATATTTATAATATATAACGTATATATATATTATAATATATATATATATATATAATATTATATATAGCTAATATACTATATATCGTTATATAACTGATATTATATATACTGCACTAATTAGTTATTCATTATATATATATTACATAGACTACCCATCCCAATTAGTACAATCAGTCCACTATATCCTGATATATAACGTTAATTAATCTAGCCATAGTATACTATATACTATATCTACACTATATATATATATATAAGTTATACATAATATATAAGTATATTACTAATATATATAATAATATTACGCTGATATACTATATACTAATTCTGATAGTTATATACACGTATATATAGTATACTGTTATATATCAATATTCTTATACTGATATACTCATCATATAGTATTATATACAATATATAAACTCTTACGTTACTCATCACCGTATGGATCTTATATATATAGTAGTATATACCGCACGATCGATATATATACTACTACATTATATATATATATCTTATTAATATATAACATATAGTAATATATCACTATATCAATTATAATTATTTTTTTTTCTTGTCTTAATCTTAATATAATATATATATATATTAATTACTATCTACGTATAACTACGCCTGGATACCTACTCCTATATACTATGTCTTCCCCTCTTGTAGCCCATGCTCTTTCCTGCGATTAGTTATATAATACTTAGTTATACTCTATATATATATAATATAATATATATATATATATACATATTAATATATATATATATATATTATATGATATATATATATTATATATATACTATTATATCTATATCAATATCAATATGATTATAATATATTAATATATATATACTATATAATATATATATAATTATATATATATATATATATAGTATATATATATATATAAATATATATATATATAATATATATATATATATATATATATAAATATATATATATACTATATAGTATATATAGTTATATATAATATATAATATATATATATATATAAATATTTATTAACTATATATATATATATATAATATATAGTATAATATATAATATATATAAATATATATATGATATATAATATAATATATATATTATATATAATAATTATATATAAGTATATTATATATATATATATATTAATATATATATATATATAAATTATAATATATATATACTTATATATATATAATATATATTAATTTATAAATATAACTTATATAATATATATATTTATATTATATGTTATATTTATATATATATATATATATATATATATATATATATATATATATATATATATTATATATATATGATATACAAAATTTAAATTAGTCAATATATTATTGTCCAATTGAATAGGAATGAACAAAAACAAAGACTTTGGGAAAAACAAATTAATAAATTTTCTTGAATTTACTTACTCTAAAGGTCAGGGTCTTAAGGACTGCTTCTCACACCGTATCTTCTATGAGCTTCATCGAGTTCTATATATATTATACATATATAATATAAATTAATATATATTAATATATATATTATAATAATATAATATAATATATATATAATATATATATATATATATATATTAATAATACTATAAAATATATAATATATATACTAATATAATAATATATATAGTAATAATATATAGTATATAATAATTAATATATATATATATATATATATATATATATATACTATACTATATACTAATAAAAGATATCATATATATATATAATATATATATATATATTATATAATTCTATATATATTATTTAATATCATATATTTATTATATATATATATATAATATATATATATATATTAATAATTGAAAATTAATATTCCCAAATTTTTAAAAAAAAACTTCTGAGCCCTTTCAGGGGAAAATTTGGCTTTCTTTCGTCGCAACGAGACCTGTACCCTGAAAAGACGCTCCACTAGCAACATTTGTTGAAGGGCGCCACGTTAAGATTCCCGGCGAGTTCTGCAAAATGTAAAATAGTTTTACAACTATCGTGCCACCAAACCAGTGGATCTTTCTTTATCTGATTCCAAGCGTTTTCGCCTTTGACATTCTTTGATCATTGAAAGTGTCTTTTGACACCTCTGAACAGGAATTTTCATCGTTTCTAGAAGCCAAATGAACGTTCATGGATCCAGCAATGGTTTGCTAACAAGATGAATTGCCGTGTCTGTTTCCTGTGATCATATAGTTGTTATTGGTTGGTGAATTTATGCCTTAGCGAATTCTTACATAGGCATCCTAAATTAATTTATCCCTTTTAAAACACGTGGTTCAAGAAGAAATTTGGTTATCTAGGATCCAGAGAAAGATGCTCTGTATAATTGCGTCTCGTTATAAGTTTGAATCTATTATCTATTCTCAAGCATGAGGTGTTCTGTCATCTTTGAAGTCCCTTATTTTTTTTTAAACAGCAGTATTTAGTATCGCTTTCATTTTTGTAACTAAAGAATTCGTGTCTTAGAAATAAGAATTTTCTGAGCTAACAGTTTTGGTTGACTCTTTAAAACGGTTTAAGAAGAGCAAATGACAATTGCCTAATTGCAATTATCGTCACATGTAGGCCTTTCACCTTTGTTTTTTTCGAAGTATATATTAAAGGCAGACGGTTCATTTATTTTCTCATTCCTCTCAAGGCTACTGTAAATGCTATTCAACGAGTCTGACATTCTTGCGTTACAGAAAAGTTCGGGACCATTTGCTCGCCTTTATTTTTTCTAGAGCTTTTGAGCTGCAATGCAGTCATTGAACAGTGCATAGCATTAATCCTTACCTTAGCTTAAACTTGATAGGCACTCTGAGATGATGTATTTCTTAATTACTTAACTGTTTGTGATGTGCAAAAGTTAATTTCCTTCCGTCAAAATTAACATGCTCTTTTTATGTTAGTAGCTACATTCTTAACTTACAGTGAATTTGATTAATGAATGTTCATTTAGTCAGCATTTCCTTAAACCATGTTTCCACGATAAATCCCCTGTATGCGTTCTAAAGAGTTGTCACCTAGTACAAGTGCTCCCTTTGGAAAAATTGTCTTTAATTGCGCCACAAGTGAGTGATAAAATACAGAATCTAGAGGTGGTGTCAGCTCACTCATCAATTGTAATGGTTCTTGACATGTTCAGCTAAGGAAGAATACGTTGTGATATTTATTTGTCTACTGATGAATAGCATTCTTCTCAAATTAAGTTCTGGCAAAATTTCTTTTTTTAAAACAATGCTGTGGTGAAACTTTTTCCATCTACATAACGTCTAAAGCAATCATTTCGGCAATACGATAATCCAGTTACTTTGTATTCTTATCAAATTTATCTATTTATTTAACTTTCGAAAACGTGATTATGTAATTCCCTGCAGTTTTCTCTCAAACCACATTACTACTTGAAGATGATGCTGCTCCTAGTTGTGGCTCAGTTTGGAGCATTTATTTTTCTCTTTCCTTAAATCATTTTAAATTCTTTCTGTTTATATCGCAAGTGAGTGTACACATATACGTATATATATATATACTATTATATATACTATACTTATATATATATGATATATTATTATATATATATTATACTGATATATTTATATATTATATATATATATGTATATACTATAGTATATATATCTAATATATCTTAATATATATATATTATGTTTAAATATATTATTATATTTATATACTATTTAGATAAATATAATATATTATTATATATATATATAGTATATTACTATAATATTATCTTATATATATAATATATATGATATATATCATATATATATATAGCTATATATATAGATATATTTATATTATATATATATATATGCTATATATATATATATATTTATATTATATCTTTCAATATATATATTATATATATATATATTAATATATAATATAATAATATAATATTATATTATACTATTATATTATTCTTTAATATAATGTAGTAAACACACACACACGTTTCTCATATTTCATGAAATGAATACTATCCGCTATCTGCCCGAAACATTAATGCGGAATGCGGATAGAAATCAATGTATGCGGATATACGCATTATTGAGGTGTGATGCGGAGATACCACTAGCTCCTTAATCTATCATTATATATTATAATATATTCTATATACTATATATATCTATATAATATATACTTATAGTTATATATTATATATCTATATATATATATTATATATATATATATTATATTATATAATATATTATATATTATTTACATATATATATTATATATATATATATTATATATATATTATATATATATCAGAGGGAGACGGGGCATTCCGTCAATTGGCGGCTACAAAGAAAAACTGCGAAATTTGCAGTGCGAAATCTGAAAAAGGTTGCGGAAATTGCAATGGGCAATGCCTAAAATTAATTCCGCAATTTAAGTTCGGATTAGCCGCAAATTCCCCAACTCCTAAAATAGCCGAACTCACCCTAAGGTTTATTGTTTTGTAATCCTTAATTCTAAAACATGTTACATATACTAGGCATGTTATTGTCTTAGATATGTGACAAAATAAGTTTGCGCAAATAAGTTGATTCATTTAATTGGACAGACCAATTGGTTATTATACTTACTATATATCTGTATAATAATATACTATATATATATTTTACTATTATTTGGATAAAAAAGAATATATTATCTAACATATATCCTATCTAAAACTGTATATATAATATATATATAAATATATATTCTATTATATATATAATATGATTATATAATATATATACTATAGTATATATGTATATATAAAATATACAATATATAGTATTTATATATATATATATATACTATACATATATATGATATATATATATTATATATCATATATATATACTTATATATATATATTAATATATATATTATACTTATACTATCTATTAGACTCACTATATTATTGATATTGACCCGTCGTCGGAGTTGTGATGCATTGGACGTGGGAAGGCAGAAATGAGAAAGAACAGAGATAGGTTGGAAAGAGCTGAAGAAGTGAAAACTCTGGGGAGAGTTACTGAGTATTAATTGAAGCCATTTTATTGATTTAGAGTGAAGAAAATATTACGATGCTGAATAAGACATTATAAACAATTTGTTGTTATAAATGCCCAGATTAAAATCAAATAATTAAATCAAAATATTTAATACTTACTAGAGGAGCTACAAAAATTTTTATCTCCAGTCTTATTATATGATTTTCACTAAAATACTTCTGTTGAAGGAAGAAAAATTTGGGAATAGTTCTTTTAAATTATATAATTTGAATTACCAACTTAATTACATCTACTTTCTAAGTGTATTTGTCGAAATGGATAAAGTATTTTCAGGCGAAGTCAGGAAAGAAAAAGAATTTTCATATGCATAATATAATATTGATTACGAGGAAGATTAATATTTGCGATGTTTCATCGAAAGGTCAGATCATATTGAAGATCTTCTTCGCATGGTTATATGAGGACGACAGCAACCCGTCCTTTCCTTTTGCTTGCATTACTCTTGGCCAGGCGTGGTAATCTATTAGGACGCTAGAAGCAAACTCTCTCGAGACTCTGGGAAGGCGGTTTTGAGCCTAATGGATAAGATGCTGTTCTACATGAAGGGCGAGAACCCTCCCTGAGAGTGTGTTAATGCTCGAGGATGGCATCCAACCTGTTGGGCCGAGAAAGGCTTTCTGGAGTGTTCTAGGGTTGTGAGTTTCGGGCCAGAAGGAGAGACGCTGACAACTGACAGGGCGAAACCACGGGAATCGATTCAGCATTATAGATTATATACTATATATATATATTATATAATATATTAATATATATATTATATATATATAAATTATTATATATTTAATATATACTATATAATATATTACTATATTATAAAGGCAGTTGTATTAGTCTTAGATATGTACAAAAATATTTTGGCAAATAGAAATAATTTCATTAATTTGACAAATTGGATATTATAGTCTATTATATATATATTATATATAGTATATATGATATCATATATATTAATATATCACTATGTATATTATATATATTATATATATATATTATATATATATATATTATATATATAGTATATCATTATATATAATAATATATACTTTATATTATGTATGTATGCATATATATATATATCATACTATATATATATAGATATATATATATATAAATAGTATTTATATTATATATTATATAAATAACATAATATATATATATATATATATTACTATATATATAGTATAGTATAATTATAATTATAATATATATAGTATAATATAAATATAATACTAATAATATAATATTATATATATATATATGTATATTACTATATATTATCATATTATATATACTATATATTATATAGTATATATATATAATACTATATTATATATATATTAAGGTGAAGGAGGAGGCCACCATCTGCTGTGGGCCTGTTTCCCCAGCAGCGCAAGACGGGCCTGAGCTGACCTGTTTGTCAAGTTCCACACTCCCTGTCCCTCTCTCCCCGGCATGTGGAAGCATTGGTTCAGCTTGGGCTCTGATTTCTCAGACCCAAGAAGGGTGTCCTGACTGCTGAGAACTCTTGAGAGCTGGTGTTTCTTGACACAGAATATACACCTCTTGAATTAGTGCCGGTGCCAGAGAAGGAGAAGGAGGAGGAGGAGCAATGATAATAATTAGTAATTAAATTAAAGTGTAACATAAATATTGTATTCTATATATAATATATATATATAATACTTTTATATATCTATTATAATATATTATATTATTATATATATATATAATAATATTTATATATATATATAATACATTATATAGTATATATATATATATATTATATCTTCTATATATATATAAATTTTATATATATTATATATATACTGATATTATTATAGATATATATATATATATATATATATATATATATTATATATAGATATAGAAATTTATAGATATTTATCACTATTTTATAAATTGTTAGATTGTTATAAATATAAAAAATAACTAAATATAAAAATTACAAAATATATAATTGTAAGGTAGTTTTATTGCAATATGTTTTTAACTACATTAAGGCGTTACGGACTGTTCAGGAAATAAGTAAATCTAGCGCTTAGATTAGCTTAGAATTATTTAAAAAGTTGCGGATTGCGGAAATTGCCGGATAGCAGACTGGCGAAACTGGAAAAAAAGCTTACGAATTGCGAACTACGATATCCAACAGTAACGGAAATTGCGAACCTTGCGATAACAAAAAAGTTCTGCGGGTTGCACTATCTCTCTCTCTCTCCTCTCCTCCTCTTCTCTCTTCTACTCTCTCTCTCTCTCTCTCTTTCTCTCTCTCTATTCTTCTTTCCTACACATCTGTTTGTGAACTCTCTCCATCTCTGTGCTTTCCTGCTGATTTAATCTCCCCCACCTTAAAGCCTGCGTCTGTTGCTCATCTGCGTAATTTTATAGTTGTAGACTAGAGGCCGGTAACACCCCACTCCTGACTAGGACTCTGCCCGTGAATGGGGGGTGCAACTGTAACAATATATATACTATACTTTATATATATCATTAATATACTATATATATATATACTATATTACTATTATTTATTCTATATATAATATATATATATATATATATTTTTTATAATAATCATATAATATAATATATATATACTATATTATTATATATAATTTATATATATCTATACTATATATATATAATTTATAAAATAAAGATATATATATAATTATTATATATATAATATACTATAATATGATATACTATTAAATATATATATATATTTATATATATATTACATTATATTATATATCTATTATATTATATTATATTTTTATATAATAATATATATATATATTAATATATTTATAATTAAATATATATATATATATATATATAAACTATTACTATATATATATATTTTAATTATATATATATATATATATATTTAATCAATTTATTATATATTATAATATTATTATATTTTCGATATTTATATCAGTATTACTAATATTCTTATTTATAATTATATATATACTATATTTTGGAATACTATATATTCATTATACAGTATACTTTAATACTGTTATTTGTATAAGCGACTAAAAATTATGTTATTTATTGTCATGAACCTTTATTTTCTCTATAATATATTATATATAGATATAATATATCTTTTATATTATATTATAATATATATATATTATATATATATTATATATACGATATCCACTCTCGTGCTCGATATCTATCTCTTATGGCGGAATTATAATATATATAGGTGATAATCTGGTTTAAACTACAGACTCATATCTCGAAGCCTTATACCCCCAAATCTACCTAAACAATCTTTTCTCTGGAAAAAGAAAACATCAGTAAAATCTAAAAAATTAAAAAGGCAAAATATTATAATTAATGTATGTTATAGGACCCTATTTAGAGGACCTTTTTATTTGGTTACTCGTCTAAAATAATAGATCTTCTATTAAATTTTGCTTTTTTTTTTTAACTAAAGAATACCAAGGGTATACCGCACCATATCGGGGTCGGGGTCTTCGGCCTTCGGCGAACTAACGGCTGTAGGACTAATTTCCCCCTCACGGGAGGGTCTCGGACCCCCGCTCTTGGTTATTTGGGGTATCGCGGGGTTCCTCCGCCCTCCCCTACGGGTGGTATGGAAACGTCCCTCCTGTGTTTCTTGGTTCTTATCGATCACTATTGACATTATTTATACCTATTTAATACAGGTACTATAATAGTAATATATATATATAATATATATATATATATATATATATATAGTATATATCATACTATATAATATTAATATATTATATTTATATATATATCATATATATAATATATATATCTTAATATCTATATATATTTATATATATATAATATATATATAAGTATAACTAGTCCCTGCTCCTATAAAAAAAACGGCCGAATATTTATTTGAGATTATTCATATTGTAATTAATTGTTTACATTTTCAAAATTATAATTACAAAGGGGATTCAAAAATCTAGACCTTTGAACTTAGGTAACCAAGAATTTTCTTTCGTAAATAAACAATGCTTTTGATTCTTTTTTTTCAGCTATTCAAAATGCATTTGCAGCACGATTAATGACTTTACGCGTTCTTGTGCTAAACACTTTTTCTCCTGTAATTTTATTGGCAGGTCTAACCATGATGAAAAGTGTTTTTCTGACCACCATTGATTAGGGCCACAATATACTATCTATATGATATGCATGATATATTGTATATATTACTAGTATATATATATATAATATATATATATATATATATAATATATTTATTAGATTTATATTTTTTATTCGTCCATCTCTTAATCAGCTAATTTTTATACCAATCATTATATATATAGATATTCGATATATATAAATATTATATCGCTTATCACCTATATGCATATTGAATATTTATTTTAATTAACTAATAAATACATATTGTTGATTTGAAATAAAAGGCTGCCATATATATTTTTTCCACGTGAATAATTATAACTAAATGAAAAGTATATTATATATTAGATATATATATTATATATAATATACATTCTGCTATTTTTTCTATAAATATTGTATATAAACTCTTGTTTATAGTGTAAACAGGTGTTCCTATATATATATATATATATAATAATATATATATATATTATATTATAGATATATTATATATAATAATATTCTATATATATTTATAATATATAATTATATTATATTTACATATATAATATATATATATATATATATATAGTAATATAATATATATATAAATATGCTTATTATAATAATCTTTATATATAATATAATACAATGTGATATATTAATAGTAATATATATATTGGTAATTATATATATATATATATATATATATATTCATTAATATATATACTATTGATATTAATATTATTAGATATATATACTATTATATATATAATATTATATATATAATATATTATATATCATATTATTATATTAATATCTATATATATATATACTATTATTTATATATCATATATATACTTAATATATATTATATAATATAATTATATTAATATTATATATACTATATATATATATATATCATTACTAGTATATATATATATATATATTATAGCTTAATATATTTCAAATATATATATATATATT
>JABUQX010119712.1:0-22500 GCA_015478945.1 Trachelipus rathkii | reverse complement strand
TAAGAGGGAGAGAGATAAGATAGAATAGTAGAGATAGATAGTAATTAGAGAGATATATATGAGTAGTATGAGAGAGAGTAAGAGTAGATAGATAGTAGATGAATATGATAGTGAAATAATGTTATACAGAAAAGTGAGCAAGCTATTGGAGCTAGACGTACGCGAGAGGGAAGTGTATGAGATACGTATGATTGGGATCTTATAAGAAGATATAGGCTGCATGTGATGAGAGCTTGTGCATTTGTATGTGAGCGGTAGAACACGAAACACACCGAAAAGATTGAGAGAACGATGTACTCTAGCTAATGTAGGGTTAAGATATTGAACCGCAAGGATGGGAGATGATCTTTGTTAATATGTAGGAGAGTACATGACTACGAAGATGGCGAGATGTCTTGTAATGATGTTGATGAAGTAGATAGATGAGAGGTTTGTGTAGTAATTGGCAGGCATACAAGAGACGCCTAGGATCTAGGAGCCTATTGTAGTGAGAGTGATATTGGGGTGACAACGCTGTAGAGCAGACCAGTATGCTTGATTGCAGTTTAGAATGATAGAGAGAGAGGGTAGAACGGTAGACGCACGCGCCAGGAGAGATTCAATAGTAATAGGAGGATAGAAAAGAGACCCAACAGGCATGACATGTTGTGATGCATAGAAATATTATGGGGGATTTCATTGATCGTTAAATGTGAGGTCAACTTAGCCCCAATGTATGGTTCGTATGTGAATGAAAGGGAAGGATAACGCGAGAACCGAGACGCAGAAGAGAGTTGACTATCCCATTCACCACTACAGAGAAGTAGGGAGAGAGGTCACTGAAGCCGCACAGACGGCATGTAGACATGATTAATATTGGGAGAGGGCAGACGAAAGACGAAGGACCTTGCTTTGTAGAACGTATTGATCAGAGTATTCTTCCTTACGATGTATTACTGAACCACTAGTTTCTTGTCTGTAATGGCAGTGCCATATACCAGATGGGGAGAAGATATGAGAGATATCAGATAGATAGTAGTAGTAAGACAGACAGTAACAGACAGACAGACAGGAACAGAGAGGAGAGAGAGAGATAGAGCAAGAGCTAAGAGAGAGCAGAAGAGAGAGAGAGAGAGAGATATACGATAGAAGAAGATATATAAGTATAAGAGATATATAATAGAGGACCTCAGTAGTAAGTAAGATATAAGATAAGTAAGAAGTAGTAAGAGAGAGAGAGAGACAGAGGAGAGAGATAAAGACGACTAAGTAAGAGATAGAGTAGCTAAGGACAGGAGAGAGTACAGAAGAGTCAGTAAGAAACAGACAGAGAAGTAAGATGAAGAGATGAGATGAAGAGAGAAAAGAGATATGAAGAGAAGATAGAGTAAGATGATAGATAGAGATGTAAAAAGAGAGTAAAGAGTAAATGAGTAGATAAGATAGAACGAGAGAGAGTAATAAGATAGATTATGGAGAAGAGAGTCATAGAAGAGCATGAGAGAGAGAGATAGAGTAAGAGAAAGAGAGAGATGAGAGGGAGAGAGAGATAGTAGAAGAGTATAGTCAGTTTTATATGTAAAGGAGGCAAGACTGAAGCATCCAGAGTAGGGAAATTGAGAGAACTTTCGGGTGTATGAAAATTAAGACTGTCTTCACTGTTGGTATTTATGAAAGTTGAAAAGCTAAGCTATCTATAGTATTTATAGATAAGCTATTTTGCTTGTAAATGAATTTTGATGTATTGAGACCGAGCGAGATTGATGGTTCAGTTATACATTGAAAGAGAGAGGAGAGGTCAAGCTGCCCCTAGACCTGATAGTGACTGAATGTATTGTAGATTGTATCTTGTTTGTAGTATATGAGAGGGGTCACGATGACCCGCCTAAGTGTGAGCCGCGTTTATAATATTGGAGTCAGACGTGACCGCGCAGAATATGAGAGCAGTGTAGTACGTATTAATGAGATTGAGGGAGTGACGGTGAGACGCACCGAGTGATGAGATGGGAGGTTAGAATTGATGAAATGATGACACACACACTACACACCACACCACCAGAGAGAGAGAGAGAGGAGTAGAGAAGGAGATGGAAGAGACCGCCAAGGCATCTTCACTCTTGGCAGTTATGTTATTCTTGTCTTTAACAAGAGTTAGACTACTTGAACGCACATGGTTGAGGATGAGGTGGACTCGATGTGTAAATGGGTAACAGGATTGAAAGCCGCGAGAGTGTGCATTTGATTCAATTTCTTTAATACTGAGTATAGTGCCACGTTTATCCCCCAGTTACCTGCTCTTAAAATGAACTAAATGGAGGTACACGGAAGAAACCCCAGTTCACCGTTGACTTGTCATTGCTATTGGGTCTAGTTTTCTGTGGGTTACTGTTCCCTCTACCCCGTTGTTATAAACCGTATAGAACTTGTTTTTCTCTTCTGTTCCTTTATTATTTCTGTTACTTACCATGTTACATGGGAATAAATAATAATTTAATATTCTAATATTTCCTATAAAACATTAAAGCGTCAGGAACCTCAATCAAATTATATGATATAATTAAAGCTATAATAATAATTATTAGTAAAATAATAAATAAATTAACTTTTATATCACATTAGGTTATACGTCGATATTTAAATTTATATAATATATAAAATTAATTTTATTATTATATACCCAAATAATTTATAATATTCTTATAATATTACTAATATATAAAGATATAATTTAATAAGTTAATCACCTTAAAAGTTTTGTATCTGCTATATAATTTCAGTTCGTTATATAAATTCAGTGAATCAAGTGTTTTAAAAAAAAATTCATCTTTTAACCCAGTCATCATCTCCCTAATAAATCTACTAAGTCGTACCCTACTCTTTACTTTATGTATAATCTGTTAATGAATATAGTTTACAGTTTCCCCTAATGCTTACATTATATATTATGAAACAGATCTCATTATCCAGAGGCAGTTTCGTTCATAATATGTTTAATTTATGATTGAAGGTTCTTTCTAAAACTATATAACTAAGTATTTGGTAAAAGTCATCTATTGGTTATATAAAACAAAATACTAATGTTATTACGTCAGTCATTAATTAGATTTTTCTATGAATACAATAAATTTTATTATTTATATATAAAAGTGCATGACACGAGACTCCACTTACTATATACTGATTTGTTTATATTATGTTAGTTCGTTTATTCGGATATTCTATTTAATTAATTTTATTGTTCTATTTAGTTCTAATAGTTCATATTATTATTTATTATTATTATTATTTTAACTTATAGGGATAATTCTGTTTGTTATATATATATGTTCTCATAATATGTTCCCATACATGTTCTCATAATATGTTCTCATACATGTTCTCATAATATGTTCTCATACATGTTCTCATAATATGTTCTCATACAACTTACCAAGTTGCCCTTTCACATATCTAAGCCATTTCATAAAAAATAATTCATGCTATCAGTATTAAGTCTAATGCAGTGGGATAAAGTATTTGAAGGACTGCTCCATTAAATTACCATGAACCCCGGAAGCTACCCATTGTACAATAATATTTCAGAAATTCCTGGATGATAATATTTTTTTAAATAAACATTGTTAAACGATCTCTAGATTCTTCACATATTTCTAATTATCGCTGATTGAATATAAATGTAATTATTTTCAATGCTTTTTTAAAACTTAATTTCTTAATCTATCTATTGAACATAAATTTCTGCACAACTATAACATATTTTTCGAAAACATGCAGCCCAAACCTTCTTACATGTTATTAGTGTTTTTATTTACATTGATCTTTCCTTTAAGTATCACAATTATTTATTCCATACGCGAAAGCCTATGACTTGATATGATGAGATGAACTGTGGTAAATTTAATAATTTTTCTTAACTCTAACACCTTTAGTTTCTCCTAACTTGATTCCTTCGTACTTACCAACGATTAGCTCGCTAAGTTTTGTGTGTGTGTGTGTGTGTGTGTATAATATATTATTATATAAATTATAGTGATACTAATTAGTAATTATATATATTATTAATATATATATATATTATATACTACTATTCAATAATAAAGTTATGACCCCTATGATATACTGTACTTGCTTATTATCATATATTGTTAAGTTTTACTATTTTCATTTTAACATTATTGGAGGGTTACTCTAATTGACTATAGCATATATCACTAAGTGTTTGTTTACTTTATTATAATAGGGGGTATTATATACAGATTTATAGTATCATCACCAGTATTTGATGTTATTATATTATAATGTAATATATATTTATAGGGTAGTTCAACCGTATTATAATATACCCCAGGTACTCTCTAGCTCTATATTCTTTAATATTGGTCACCCGCTAGATACCCCATTTAAACTTCCTTACATAGTGTCCCCTAAGTTTTCCCCCTTTTCCTTACTGTTATTACCGTGACCACTTAGTTTCTTGTTTCCTTTAATGGCAAAGGTGATCCAGATTTCTAGGGAATAGATATATATTATATTTAATATTATATATATAATAAATATATAATAAATAATATTATAATATTTATAAATATTAATATAATTGGTCAGTTACACAGGAAAAAGCATTCTCTCTCCTACTCCACCTCTTTATTCCACCTAAACTTCATGCGACTATCACTACATTCACGTACATTCCCCCTTCCCAAATGAAAATAATTACTAACAAGCTACGCGAATGACTTAACTATTACTGCCCAAAGATCATACTTGCAAAATCTCAAATAAACCGATTAATTACAACAATAATATATTACTGTAACTTTTACACTAATATCCACAATTTATAATTCACTCAAGCCAAGCAGAAGAATTCTAATATCCTAAACAGAACAGTTCAATCTCAGCAAAATACAGTAAACTCCCCCCTCACCCTCAGAGGAAAACACCAAATTCTAGGATTAACATATTGACGCGTAATAATTGGCATTCATCCACACCATTAACAATACTTACCTCGCAGAGTCACACCACAAATATCGATGCACTGAAAACCCTGCACCAGTACAAACTACAGCCAACAAAGTCTCTTGCAATAGTTTCAGACAATATCACTTCTCCCACTTAAATTATTGCTATCACCTGCATGTAGTCCCTATGTATCATCATCAGATAGAAAATATATTAACATAGTAAACAACGCAAAATAAGGCCTATAGGTATAATTAAGTAACAGGCATGTCACTTCTACCACTACATCATTCATCACCCTTTTCGCAGAAACAAATAATATATATATATAATTTAATAATATCTAATTTATGATAAATAAAATATTATTTAGACATTGTTTGGCTAAAGAATTTTAATTAAGAGTGATCTATGTGAAACCTTACTCTTCGCGAAATGGATTTATAGATCATCAACCTCTTGGTCTATTCATTACTATTTCCATTACATCATCGCATCCACAGTCAGTTAAGATTTTAACCTTTAAATAATATTCACATCTCACGCCTTCCATATTACTTATAAACATGTTCCCTTCCTTTTATGGAGCGAACATCCTACTCCCTCCACTCTCGACCCGCCGCCCACACTGTGCTTATTGTAATCAGTATCCCTATAAACATCTTAATGAAGAGCTCACTCCATGACCCAATAAGCTCCTCGCGACCATGCCCTCCAATATTTAAATCAAACACTCATACTCCACAATCATCTTTCGTATCCAAATAAAAATCTCTGGCGTTACATAGAGCTCAAATCCCAATGACCGAGAGTAATCAGCGCGCAAAGACTGTTTATTGGCATAGCCGTTGAGTTTTGCACTCTAAACCTCGCTAGAGATAGACCCTAAGTGTTGATCGAGACATTTCTATATATGGTAAAATAACAAGCAAAACGATCACGTGCAGAGTGTTATCTAGAGTATGATTGTCTTTCTCTAGGTTTCAAGGTAGACCACCAAACCAGACACTTCTTCGTCACTTGATCACGTGCTCCCAACCCTGACATATCGACAATATGTCGTTGGTTCTATTTTATCACTTTGATGTTTTACCTTCCCTCTGTGGAGGGACCCCTGTGACCTTGGGGCTGCCGTCTCCGTGAAGTGAGAAAAGTTCCGGTGTGGATACAGGCTCAAGCTTCTTCTTTGCAAGAGGATCGGGTGGTTCTGCGAGGTTATTAATGGGTACGGAATCACCCAACGATCGCTTAGTATATTCTATATTAATATATTAATGAGGTATAGTCCACCGGTGAACCCCCAGTTACCTTGCCTTTCGTATAATTAGTCTGAGTTTATCCTTTCCACTTCTAGTTGATTTACGTGATCCAACTATATAATGGATTTCCGTTACCTTAATGCAGTGCAGATAACATTTGGTGAATGGAATATTATTAATTAATTATATATATATTAATTATATATATAATAGAATATCATTATAATAATAATATAATTATATAGATATATTATATATATATATATATTATATTATATATATATTATATAATATTAATATATTAATATATAGTTATTCAAACGAATTTAGTATAAAAGGGTCTAAGGAATAAAGTTAGGTAGCGGATTACGTGTTCGAAAGCTATTACTAGTAACAAATTTTGACATTTCCGTGATCAATCCATATTACCAATCAATGTACGGTCGGTCTACGGGTGATCAATGAATGATAGTTTACCATTCGTACAGAATAGGAAAAAGTGAGAAGGGAGAGGTGAATATCAATTGATATCCTGTCGTGGAGTGATTATTAATCGACTTCTGTCACCATAATTCGAATTAGAGATGTGGGGTGAGGCGGGTAGGTTAAATGAGGAAGCATAATTCTCTATTTCCTAGGAGACAACTAGGCTCCTCATGGAATATCCTCATGACCATTATTTTACTGAGAGACCTATATTCCGCGGTGAGGTTCTTCTTCATAAATGTGATTACTGTCTTTATTCATGTTTGCTTGTCTATTTATTATATATGATTGATTATTACTAATTTTATAATTTATTTACATTGGTTTTTCTATTATTTAATTTATAGGTGTGATTATTATATTTACTCGCATGTATATTTGTAGTTTACTTATTGATTATAATTATTATTCAGAATAGAGATTAAACTCTTCACGTGCACAGCCTTCTTAATTACTACGTGTGTCCTGCTCCTTGATAACTAAATATATTTTTCACTCAATAACTCAGTGTTATTTCATATAATTAGTAGACACATTCAAATTAGAAACCTAAATTGATTGTATGCTAATTATTGCGGGCTACACGTAATTACATCATCCATATCTTTCGTATTGACTCACAATATTCAAAAATCAGACACACAAATGAGTGTTAAATGCTTATGACTCTCACATGTCATGGTTCATTTATATTTAATTGGGTCAAAGTGACCCCCATAGCTGCTTGTTATATTTATTTATGTAATAGTATTTACTTGTACTATTTACACTATAATACACTTAATCTAGGCTACGTTATTCTCTTCCTTATTAAGAAAAATGTTCTGATTTCCTAGTGATTTATGTTCTTATTATAATTAAAGGGGTCACAACCCTCCAAGTCGCTTTCTATTATGTATTTTATCACTGTGAACTACAGTTACCTTGCTTTATACATAGTGCAGTTCTCATTTCTCTAACGTTAGTTATTAACTGTAACATAGTTCTTCCTAATATTAGTTGCCCAGATAACAATTTGGAGAGGTAAATTATATTATATATAGTAAATATATATATATATTTATATATATATTAATTAATTATTATATTGGGTGGTGTAGGCAGGCATATGCGTATGGTAAATTAAATAACACATATCATAACCACGTATTATATAACTCACATTTTTAGTGTGCAAGTGATCATAATGTTATGAAACTTATTATTTCTGAGGGGAAATGTAATCAATGCAAAGGAATATTTTAATAATTATTTTATGCTAAAGTTTACAGTCATAAAAGTCATAATCTATCCTCCTTAATAAATTAAATAATAATAAATAATTTAAATAAATAAATTAATAATTAATATATTAATAATATATAATAATAATTTAATATTAATAATAATAATAAATTAATTAATAATTAATAATATAATAATATATAATTAATAATTAAATAATAGATAATATATATAATAATAATAATAATTAAATAATATACATTATATTCAAATAAAAGCAAGGGTTATAAAAAAGTAATAAAAGTTTTACAAGTCTGACTGATAATAATTCAGCGAGTAATTATTATTATATTAAATCACCAAAATATCAAATAACAACATATACAACAAAGCAAAGTTTTAATTGCCTAAGTAATAATAAATTTCATCAATAGCTATAAACTGTTTGATCCTATGTTCATTTTCTCTAATGCATATTCATCATATCTATATATTATATAATTATAAATTTATTATTATAATAATAAGTTAGGTAGTACACTGCAACTCGATGGAGTATTTTAGTTTATATCATTATTCGAGGTCTTACATAGTGAGCTTCTTTCAGCTAGCTTATGTTCTGTCATTAATTGTAGGTTACGTAAACCCATTTATCAATGTTCTCAATTTGATTATATTTTAACCGCTCGTATAATGGTGAGTTCTTTATATTTGAGGTCACCTGTAACCCAGTATCATGCTGTTCCTGTAATTTTTATTCTAATTCTTGTTTTTTATATATGTAGGTCTCAGACCCTAGTTGTCATGTTATTTATAATTGTAGAGTCTACGTTATATCGCCAAGTTGCTTGTATCTTATTATATGGGGTTAAACGTGTACCTCACCCAGTGATTTTATCATGTGTTATCAATTATATATAAGTTATATGGGTCAAAGGTATTATAGATACCTCACTAACTGGCTTAGTGCTTATATATTGTTATTCTTGTTCTTTAACATTTATAGGTCATCTTAGACACATTGTTTTAGTCTTTATAATTGTAGGTTACTAAACCCTCAAGTTTAGCTGTATCTATGATATAAAATGTAGGGTCACTGTAACTCTCCCAAGGTCCCGTCATATTTTTTCTTATATTTTAGGTCCCATATATCCAACCGGTGCCCAGTTAACTTGCTACCTATAAATTAGTTATAGTCCAGATATATTCATTTTCCACTAAATGTGAGCTGGTCAGCCTACTATAAACTCGGAACCGCAGGAGATGACAAACCGTGTTTTACATACTTAAGTTTCTTACAGATAAAAGATCAGTTGCAGGTTATGTGTGGATAGGCCCAGAAATTCACACGACAACAGTATATAGAGATAAAGAGAAGAATATACACATGGACAATACTACAAATCTTGGCTATAATTACAATGTTGCAAAAATCAATAAATATACAATTGGAATTATCAAATCTGTAAATTGAGTTGCTATCAACTGAAATAAAGAATAACATTGACATAATGTCTGGTTAATTTATTGATCCTTCACTAACTGCGTCTACTAAATAACACTGACATGGATGCCAATTTGATCTTAAAAAGGTTTGTGATACAAGTAGTTGGCAATAAAACTCATATAGTAATTAATAGCCTGATAAGACGTTGTAGTAATAAAATACATAAATGGACCTACCAAATCAATATACTGCTTAGGTGGTGTCTAGCTCTGTAAATTTGTATTCCAGTGAATTTGTATCTTGCCAAAGGTTGATGGTTGTGAATGAAAATATACTGATGATCTTCATCTTCGCCCAATTAAGTCGTTGCCTCATGACGTAATATTCTAAAGTTTGAAAAGAAGTAAGTAATTCTATAAATCTATAAGCTAAATCTAGATGATCTTCAGATCCATATATTAGCTGGCCAATAAGTAATTCACTGTTTCTCTACGTGAACTGTAAGAATACTGTGGAGTAGGACGCTATTGGCATACGAGAACTCCTCCGAGCTGCTGCGGTCTGTAAGTGAACACATCATACCGGGTTCTATTCTGTCAAATACAACAGAAATGGTTTGAAAGGAACTACATTTTGCTGTGATTCTATGGAATACACTTCTTTTTATTAATATTATGTGAGATCGTCTACTTCTGTAGCCATGGCTGCCGCAATTCTTACAATGAGGTGTGCCTACCTGTAATTTCAACTAGTCAATTTGGGGTGATGTATATATCTCCACGCAGAGTATGAAATAGGTTGTGTCTCAGTTCAACAGAGCAGTCGCATTATGTAAGGTCAAACACATGAAGCACTACTAGGAGATTGATCTGCATACCGATTAAGTTTTGTAACAATTATATATTCAAATGAGTATACATTTAACTTTATCTAGAATTTGGGGATAGAAATCTCCTGGTAGCGTCAAGTTTGACCGTTTATTTAGGGCCTATATAGTCGATATCTTACCCCGTGACTTTTTCCGAATTATCATCTGATGGATTGACTCGTACACCCCAACATGAATATGACTTATCTTTTTTAATAGGAGGCATGTGTGGACACACGAAGTTAATTCTTGCTTTGTTTGTCTCATGATAAAAATATTGTTATGTAAATTAATGTTTTTTTACATTGGGGTCTCTTGACCAACATGTGTGTTTGTTCTTTAATGCGGGTTACGTACCCCCTAGATGGCTATCCTTTTAATTAATAATGTATAGTTACATAGTAACCCCAGTCTCTGACTATTATTCTATATTTATATAATATTGTAGGTACACGGGACCCATAATGATACTTATGGGCTTTGACATTTGTACCAGTTTCCTTTTCCTCACTAGTAGTAGTACTCTGTGTAAGTTTAACACTAAACTAGTTGCACAGATGGTTACAGAAGTAAACTATTGGGATAATATGATATATATTATATATATATATATATATGATAAATTATATTTTAGTATATTTAATATATATAATATATATAATATATAATATATATTATAATTATAATATAAATATATTAATATTATTTATAATATATTACTATGATATATATGATAATAATATATATATATATATAATATTTATAATATAATATATATTATATTATATTATTATATATAATTAAATATTATATTAATATAGTATTATATATTAATATTATTAATAGTTATATATTAATATTATATTATTATTATTATAATTATTAAATTTATATTATTATTTAATATTAATTATATAAATATCATTATATATATATTATTCAATATATAATATATATATATATATTAATTAATAATTTAAAATATATATACCGTATATATTTATATAATAAAAATTGATGTATAATAATCATGTGATGAATAATAATGATAAATATAAATATATTAATAATAATAATAATAATAATAATAATATAATTAAATAATAATAATAATAATAAATTTTAATATAAATTATTTAATTAATAATAATTAATTAAATATAATTAATAATTAATAATTAATAAATAAAATATAAACTAAATATAAATAATAAATAAAGATGGAATCTATGCTGTGGTGAAATGGAAAACGTCAAGATTGAACAGAGTATGAGGTTAACGAGTATGATAATCTAATAGATGTTAGTGTGAAATATACAAGATAGTATTGTAAAGGAAATATACGCGACAAGGTGTTAGTGGAAGATGACTTATAGGTGTATAGTGTGTAAGTTAGATAAGATGGCACTGCTAAACTCATGGGATTTTACTTTTCGAGGTCCTCTTTAGAAATATCAAGCAGCTCTTTGTGTGCTGTTTCGTTAAAACAAGGGTAACGAGTAGTAACGCCCATACAATGTTCATTGCACATTATTGACGTATAAATTAGTCACGCCAGGTTGAATGGGTTCGTCTACCTAATGGAAGGTAATGACCAGGCATGACTACTGAGGGATGATATCTGTGATAGTTATTGCTATATTCCCATGTTATTTATATGAAATAATGTGAGCTGTCTCAGTGAACCGCCCCTGATTTGCTGGATATGGAAGTGATAGGAAATGGACGGCTCCAGTGATAGTCCTTCCTCAGTTGGCATGTTATTGGTCCTATAATTGGAGGGCTGAGAAACCTGACCTCCAGAAGATTATGGGATTCATATATATAGTGAGTTTGGATCAAAGATTTGAGGTGCCCCATCACAAGGAGATGATATGTTTGCGTCTTAGTCAGACTAGGTTTCTTCCGGATGTTTACCTTCGTAATATTGAACACTAATGGTGGTGCATTAGGATCGCGATGAGATTGTAAAGCAGTAATATCGAGTACCGATTGTAGGAGAACCGCGAGGAGTGTAGCGTATTGGATGCCGATATAAAACTCAGATGGGCCGACCAGATAAGAGCCACGCCTCCCGAAAGTTTCCCGAAGAGCGATATCCGATTGTTAATTTTAAAGCGTTGGGGTGTCAAATGGCATGTAACTAAAAACGGTTAAAAAAATCTCATGTAAAGAGGGAAATAGTAATCGAGTTGATAAAACATATCCACGTTGCAAGCACTGAATGTGTGTTAAGAATGTCAGGAAAAATGTTTAAGACGGCAAATATACAACATATAGAGCAAATGATATTTCTGGGTTTGCTCTACTGTAAAGAGGCATATTTTAATAACTAAGTAGTAAATTTGCACGAAACAAAAGATGAGAAAAGACTGAGGGGAAGAGAAGCTAGCCGCAGCTAAGTGAAGACACAACTAATTCTTTAGTTTGTACAGGACTGTGGATAAAACGTGGTAATATACATTGGATTGAATGGTGGTTGTATAAAAAACCTGCAGAAGACATCTGATTCGGTCTTCTAGGATGAATCTGTGAAAATGTATGGGAGAGAATCGAAACTATTTAGAAGAATGTCTAATAGCAGTCAAGTTTGAAATAGTACTTAAGTGTGATTAGTTTCCTGTTCTCCTGATACACACAGGTAATCGTTACATAGAGATATACTAATGAGCTTCCCGTATTTACGTCATCTATTAATGCGGTCATCTATGCACCAGTTGATTCCATAGATTCCTTTAGTTCTTAATGTATCAGTTAGCCAAGAACATTTGGAAATATTATTAATTTTTATTAATATATTAAATATTATTAATTATTTATATGTATTAAATTATTATTATTATTATTACTTTTTAATTATATATTATATTTATTATTAATTATATTATTATTATTTATTATTAATATTTATTATAATTATATTAAATATAATCATTATTATATATTATATTATTAATTATTATAGTTATATTATTTATTATTATTTATTATTATATATTATTTATTATTATTAAGTTAATTATTTATGTAGTTGATATACTGGCTGGAACTGTAATTATTACTTTTATTTAATTTAATTATTATATTTATTTTTTATTTTTTATTCTTGTACCTCGTAGTTTTTAAACCGGTAATAGGCATTAAATGTCATTTGATTTTACATGGATAAACCCACTTCACTGATAGGTTATCATCTTATTAAAATATTTATATTTAAGTTGTGGCGCGACCTGCGTGTCTCAAATCTCGACTGTGTTTCATGTTACTGTATTTCGATTTTCGAGTGTACTTTAATTAAGGTGCTTTCTTATTCTTGGATTATTGATCTTTATGTATTCATTATTTTATTAATATTGGCTCTGATTTACGAGTTACCCCATTTACATGTTCTTCATATTTGGGGTTATATTTATATACTCCTCCCATAAATTTTGATATGGTCTCTTTATTATGTTGAGTGTCATACTTTTGGAACCACCATAAAAGTCTGTATTGTCTTGAAATGTAATTCGTGGTTTCTTCTCATTTTAACTCACTTTCGCTTCATGTATTCCCTCCTCCATCTCATCATGTTGGTGAAATGTAAGTGGATTATAATCTAATATAATTGAATATATTAATAAATTATTATATTATGATTACTATGCTATGGTCTTTTTTAGGGTTGATCAGTGACCTCAATTAATTATTAATAAGAACTCATATTAATGTCGTTATTTCAATATAAATAACCCCACAATATGGGTATATTATAATAGAAAATTGGTGTTAATATTGATGAGTTTATCGTACTCTGTAGTATCGTCCTCCAGTAATTGCTGAATAAAAGTAGTATCATAATGAAGCAAAGGATATGAGGATGTCCCTACTTTTTAAAGAAGAAGAACCTGCACCTGTGATAAATGTGAGAAATCCAATACTCTCAGCATAGGTAATTATAATGGGATTTGTATTTAGCCCTCTTTCCTCTCCTCCTCGGTGTTTTATTAATAATCTTTACTGTTCATTATTTATATAAAAAATATTGTTATTATTATATATTTTATAATTATTTTAATTATTATTATTAATATTATATTCATTAATTTTTTATAAATTATTAATTTATATTATTATTTAATATATTATTATAATATTATATTTAAGTGTGTAATTACTTATTGTTATTAATTAGTTTATTTCGGTTTCCTAATTAATGGACGGCGACCAATCTGATGTGAATGCAATTATAGTAGAACCAGAATTCAGATACTTATGTTAAGTAAAATTATTTTATGTTATTAAATATAATAATTGTAACATTTATTAATTGACAAATTTTAATGTAAATAATGTAATTATTTTCATTTCTCTTAAGAATTAAAGATATGGAATTATTGAATTTTTTAATTTTTTACGTAGGAGTTAAACTGATTATTATCTAAGATAATCATAATTTAAGCCTAATAATGATATCGACATATTTTTGCCAAGTATCAAATGAGTATAGTTAACCGGTTCAAGGATAAAGTATAAAGGATAGATATGATACAAAACATTTTTAAGACGATCTGCCTCTCATGAAATGATTCGAGGGAACAAAGTGTTCTTTATCTTGAAATCGTAAAACTAACGTGAAAGAACAACTTAGTGCACATGCAGCGCATAGTCTGAGAACACCTAGATCTGATAAAGACATGTAGAAGATTACACCTCATACTACTATGTAAAGCAGTATATCATTGTAGGTGATTTCAAACCATCGCCCGCATTTATTTCTCTCCATAACACCTCAGTAATAAAGGGAATATAGTGCCCGCTTTGCTAGGCAATAACGTTGGTCTGTAACCAGTCCATATATATCAAAATTCAAGAAAACACATTGGCGGTGTCACACAAACACCACCAATATATAAAGATACCATTAACCTCGACTCTTATTATCGATCAGGTACTCAACAGACACCTCACCAATGTGTTCGCAAAAGCGAAAGCTCCAGCTGTAGCCCACCATAAAGTCTTGTCTGTCAGATATCCAAGAGCCAGTCAGGTGCCGTCACGACTTCTTAATAACCGACCGGGCAATCTTAAAATGAAATAAGACACCTCAATCCCGATAACTATAGGAGTGCAACTTATAAGGAAGGACCGAAATTAATAGATAATGATCCCAATAGCCTTTAGCTATAGGTATTTATAGTGAATCTCTAGATGAACCCTCCAGAATGAACAGGAAAATAGAAGAACACCGATAAGATGAATTTATAAGGTCCAAATGACGACACCAATTTACAACAAAACTAATTGGCGAAAAGATTGAACACAGAATTACGAATGATTTACCATATATTAAGAAGAGAAAAAAAAAAAAGGACTCGGATATCGTTCGAATTTCATACAATGGCCGAATCCCTCAATTACCTATCTAATTGAATTCCCAATACCCAACATGAAAGTCGAGATCCAATATAATAACACATAAGTAAATGGCGTAATTAATATCCCGTGTTTCAATCCTCTCGCACGCCGATTTACAAACGCAAAAGGAACAAAGCAAAAATTCACCAATGGTAAACCTGTTAACATTGCGACCCAGTCAAAAGAATTCCAATAACCTACATACTTTAAAACAATTAATGCGGAATCCGACAAAACTTTAACTGAATGAGAACCAACCCACTTAATAAATATCTATTTATACAAGTTATAAAATAAAAAATTTAGAAATCGCTTTTACAGTCATCAAAATATTATTACCTGCCTACGCCATAAATCCAAAACATCTATTAATTCATTAACTAAATTTCAATTATGTATATAACGTAAAAAAAAAAAACAAAATAAATATAACTCAGTCTTCTTAAGAATATACGCAAATATTTACTTTTATCTATTTCATAAAAATTATAATAATTTTAGGTATTCCTAAATCATTCTAATGAATCTGAATAAGGGTAATAATAATATAATATATTATTAATATAAAAAAACATTTAATCAAGATTAATTAATAACTCAAAAAAGTAACATAATAATGATAAATAATCAATAAATATATATTAAGAATTAATAATAATATATATATATTAATATATATTAAAATGAATAATAATAATAATATATTATATTAAATTAATCTAATAATAAAATCAAATAATAATTATTAATAATAAGTATTATATAATTAAATTATTATAATAAATCTAAATTATAATATATAATATAAATCTAATTAATAAAATAACATAAATTTTATATAATAATTAAATATATCTATATATATCAATAATTATAAATTTAATATCGTAATAATATTTAAATAATATAATTAATATTAACTAACAAATAATTAAATTAATATATATTTAAATGATAATTATAAATATAAATTATTATATAAATATTATAATAATAATAATTAATAAAGGTGAATAGATAATAACTAAATTAATGCAATATTGTAATCACATAATTTAAATATATAGTATATTCGCCCTAAATAGTGATACGGAGGCAAGGTGCTAAATTAAAAAAAGAAAATACATAATGATATGAAATGTAAAACAAGTGATCGAATTATGAGAAATAAATGAAATCTTGAACATATATGTGATAATAAAAGACAAGTATAACTTGGTATCATCGATTGACTCACCCTAATATTTAAAGTGAATAAAAATTTAAAATTTACAAGGGTGAAAAATAAATCAAAGCTAAATAGGTATTAATCAGAACCCATTAAGAACAACAAAAGTGTCAATAGACCCCTCTCAAAATAAAAAGATACAAAGTTATTAATACTAACAAATATAAATATAATAAGAACAAATGCAGGCTGGGGTCCATTATAATTCCTCCATTATAAAGAACTCCAAGCTAACTGGGTCATAACGCTACTACATATAAAAGAAACAGCAAACAATGGTGAATTAAAAAAAAGATTAACGACCCCCAAAAAATCTTAAAAAAATACAATAAAAGTTAACCTATCCTTAAGGGAGATCACTATTGATGACTCCACAAAATATAATCAATAAACTAACATCATAACTAAATGAACTAATAACATAATGTAAAACAACAAGTTTACGGTACTATTACATCAATTAATTAAACATGTAACTTATTATCAATCCATTCGCCAGACAAATAATTGTTCAAGGAGAAACTTTCACCCTAATATAACATTCAGAAACCAATCAAACCTGACAGCAGTCCAAGAATTATTGCAACCAATTATGTCTAATCCCAGCACAATGAGTATTGAAATAATTTTATTTTTTCACCAAAAATAGATATTTTAAGAAAGCCCAATTTAAAGAACTGATAGACTAAGACCAGCAGAATAGACGAACCTTACTAAAATGTAAATAGTGAATCTCCAGAAAAAAATTTTTGATAAATCCAAACCAGATGAGTAGAGTACCACCATATAGAAACAAGTATGATAAATATATTTAAAAGATCACTACAAACAACAGGGCAATGATACTATACACTACTAGTCATTAACTAACTAACTATATATAATATATTTTAAATATTATAATAATTAATTATAATACAATTTGTTAAAAAGTTATAGATTATAAATAATATTTAATTAATATTTAAATAATATAATTATAATAATATAAAATATATATATATATAATAATAATATATAATTAATAATAATAATAATAAATAATTAAATTAATATAATAATAATACATAATAATAATTAAAATTAATTAATAATGAAATATATAATTAAATTATAAATTATATATTATATAAATAATAATCTCACAATATGTATACATTATGGAAATACTGCAATAATTATAGAAACAAGAATACTAAGATGTCATACGTATAAATTAATCTCAAAACGTTAGTAAGAGAATAAGAAATAAACTTGAACCCTATGTAAAGCAAGTAAGGGTTTCACATGAATCCCTACAAAATTCTAAGAAAAAAGCTCGAACTAGTAAGGTGATATTCGTGACCAAATTTAATAATAGAAACATAGCAAATACTCTAGGAGGTTAAATACGATAATACAATCCTTATAAGAACAACAAAATAAGTGGTCTCAAAGTGAACCTACCTCAAATTGATGAAAAGAAACCAAGTAAAAAATTAAAACATAAATTAATAATAAAGAATCAATAGCCAAGCTTAATGGAGATGATCACTTATAGTAAATAAATTACTCCAAATATTTTAAAAAGATAACTTCCAAGATAAACTAGTGGAAGGTTCAACCAATAATATACAAACCTAATATAAAGAAAACAAATTAACATTGTGTCTCAAACAGGGCAAACAGCTTCACGTAGAGTACCATCTACAATTATATAATAATAAACTGGCTCACATCTACGTGCTACAGTGTAAACAACCCAAGTGCCTACAGAACTTAACGGTATGATTAAATTAAAATGTAAAATAAAAAACAAGCAGCTAGAGGTAGCAGTAACTACAAATATTAAAATACGAACCATTTTCATACTGCCTTGGTCTCAAATTATCCTCTATTAGAAAAGCAACAGGGTCAAAAATTGGAGTATACGTAACGCTCACTTAGATTATTATACAGGTAACAAGCACCAGAAATAAGTCCACTAATAATAATAAAATAATAAGAAATCCAATATAATAATAATAAATACGATAAAGTAAACCTAAATAATTCAATCAATTCCTGACATTATTAAGCTCTAATAATAATAGTAGTGACCTAATCCATAAATTAATAATATAAATAATAATAATAATAATAATAATAATATAAAAGTGTGAATAATAATAATATAAAAGTAATATTATAATAAATATAATTTATAATAATAATAATAATATAATAATAATAAATATAATAATAATAATAATAAATAATAATAATAATAATAATATAATAATAATAATAAAATATAATAATAAAATATAATAATAATAATTAATAATAATAAATAATATATAATTAAATTTATTTCCATTTTATCCAGCTATTATAAAAATAATAATTATATATTACCATCAAAGTTTTATAGACAGTGAAATATTAAAGACATATGTTCTATTAATGCTTTTTAATATATATAATTATATATATGCGTATATATATTAATTAATATATATTTATTTTATAAATATTTTCGTTTATATTGAATAAGATCTTTATTAATAATATATATATATATATTATATAAATTATATTATATATTATAATGATATTATTATATAATAATAAATTATATAATTAATAATTAAATATATATAATATATATAATTTATTAAAAAAAATTAATAAATAATCTTACCTAAAGTCTTACTAAAGAAAATATTATGTTGACTTAATATAACATAGGACCTTGACTAATGTTAAAATATATCTTGTTGGAGGTGAGAATCGTAATAAAAATAATAGAATAAAAATAAAGAAAAAAAGAATAAAAATGAAATATATATGTGAAATGAAGATATCGGTACACGAAATACTGTTTATTCTAGGAGCTACAAACGATGCATTTTAAGAACCTTAATAGACTACTTCTATCTCTTTAAAGTAAACTGTCTATAGTTTACAAAATTTTAAGATTCAATACTCAGTGCGTAAAAGATAACTGATACATATATATAGTGTATCAAGAAGCAAAGTAATCATGGTAGTTCACGTGACTCACAATATATAAAGATAAAATAGGCGTAGGACGGGGTTATATACAGTTTAGACTACCGTATATATTTTAATATATAGAACAAGCCAACTTGGGGTTACTTAATACCCATTATAAGATAACCAAACAATTATTGTTGGTACAAGGAGACCCCAATGTTATATATAATAGTAAACATAGAAACCTTAATAACTCATACATATAAAGAAATCAAGTGCAGGCTGGTAGTCACTTGATATCCCAATATAATAATAAACCGCAATAACTGTGAGTAGTCACGTATACTCCCAATTTTAATAAATGATAACAAGTACTCAATAATACTGGTGAGAGAACCGTAACCCCCAATATTAAAAAAATAGGGCAACTAGTCGATTACCTCCCTAAATATAAAAAACAAATAAAAGAATTGATAACGTTAGCAATTTACAAAGATATTTATTGAATCCATAGAGATTAAGAGTCGGTTAGATTTGTCAAAATTTAGTCTAAAACATTCTCAAAAGTAGATTAAAATAGGCCTATGCGAAGAAATACGAAGACAAGTTGCACGATCCTATAACCAAGTAACATTACAAATCAGTATATAGTGAGACTAGAGCAATACAGCAAGATTAGAGTCGTGGGTGATGGCGGTCACCTCCTTTATGCTGGACTCAATGAGAACCAGCAAGCAAAGAGAAGCAGTCAGCAAGACTAGAACTAAAATAGAACTTCTCGCAAAAGGAATGAAAGCGATTCTAAATTAATCCCATCCCGAATAGCCATGATGATTACACCACCTCAATAGTTAAGTAGGATAAGAGAAAAGAAAGGAAAAAGTAAAAAAAAATAAAGAAAGAGGAAGAGGTAAGATTGAAATATTAATATGAAAGAGAGAAAGATTAGTTAGACAGACAGACAGTCAGTCAGACAGACAGAGAGAGTGAGAGAGATAGGAGATGACGAGTGAGATTAAAAGATATGAATATATATAAGAAGTTATAAGATAAAGTATAAAGAGGACGAGAGATAAGATTATAATATGTAAAAGAAATAGTTCTTTATAACTCCAACCACTAACTAATCTATATTAATAAAATAACGAGTGATGCCTTTAACATCAGGTATAGACAACTTGATAGACATGTGAAGGTTAGTTAATTAAAGTAGAGTAACATCAAATAATAAAACCGTTTACTCTTAAGAAACTTGCTTTAATGAATAACTCTAATAACAACTACTTCCCCTCTATAGTTTGTCATTATAGAAGTAAAATCACACAAGACAAGGGGAAATATACATCGAACGCAAATGATTGACTGAAAGAAGAGGGTCTTGAGCTCCTAGCAGTACATGAGACATAGCAAGATGATCGATTAGTCGAGTGGAAAAAAAGATTAACCTCGATATCAATATGGATATCACGACTAGAAAGGACTTAATTATTTACTGGGGTATCTCTATGAATCTCACTCATGATTAATTAAGTTAGAAAGAAATAAAAAGCAGCGATACATGTTAGAAATACTATAAGGCGGCATGGCAATTAGCTCGTGGATCACTCCAAAAATAAAGTGGCTATCACTACCGCAGAAGACGATACGAGTTGTATTTATTTGCAGGTCGCCTGATTACAATATCAATTTAAGAGTAACAAAATAAAAGTAGAGTACTCAAATAGAAAGGACTCAGAGTCCCAATCGTAAAGCATTGAACAAGAATGGAGAGCCTGGATAAACATACATTAATAGTCTCCAAAACAGACACGGATATTAAGATATCCTCTTAACGGTTGACAACAGTGGTTATCTCCCAAATATTAAAACTGAGAAGAACCCGCTGGCCGAAGAGCTAGCGTCAGACCAGTATGACCAATAACATAGAAGAGAACCACAAGCTAGCGCTTAACAGGAGATAAAAGATACGGTTTTGAACACCCTATTCTTAACAAACAAGAACTTTGTGCAAAGGCCATACCGATAATAAGATTTTACAATTGCCGAGGCGACCATGGTGAAATTACTTAGACAAAACAACCCAATATATATAAAATCCAAAAAATAAAAAATGAGACTGTAGACGCAGACCGTCAAAGAGAGTCAAGCTTGCACGCGTCCCAATATAAAGAAGAAGCCCCGACAAATGCTCAGGAAGGAAATAACACGTAACCGAAAGAATACCCCTTTCGCAAACAAGATATATATGTAAAGATTCCGGAGATTATGGAACAGCAGTTACAAATAGAGTGTAACCAAAATGCTATAACTCATAACGGAGAAAGTAACAGTCAAAACCCATATGTGAAGAAAAGAGAACCAGCACCGCTTAGAAAAACAAGTAAAGATTGATCCTTCGAGTAGTTCCGTTAAGGGATCCCCATTTCTGTTACAGGTTGATTAAGGTCTCAGCCAGTGTTTTGCAGAGGAAGCAGAAACGAGATACTATATAAACAAGTATATATTTTAATAAATTGAATGTAAGTCACAGGAGATTTTACTCTCATTCAAGCGGGATTCGATACATTTGGACTCCTGCGTAACGACAAAGGTAAACTAATAATACTGAAATGCTCTAACCACGTAGAACCTAATTCCACTATACACCCAAATTAAAGTAAACGCTATTCAATTCGATAGTTTTAAAGTC
>JABUQX010119711.1:15000-19860 GCA_015478945.1 Trachelipus rathkii | reverse complement strand
ACGAGCCGCCCCTGATATATATATATAATATTAATATATATATATATATATATTATATATAATATATATAGTTTTTATAATATATATATATATATATATTATATATATATATATATATATATATATATATATATATATATATATATATATATATATATATTATATAAGTTTAAAGGGTACAGTTAAAATCTCCTAGTTATTTCTATTTTTAATGCATTTATACATAATTAGAAAATATAAGTCTATTGACATACAAATATTTTTAGCCATCAAATATTATTTTACAAATTTCATTTAAAACATATTTTTTTTAAAAAAACATTATAGATGAAAATAAATACAATAAACTCCACATAAATTAGAGTATGATGGCTGAACAGGGTAAGACATAGTTTTTATATAATTTACATTATTATATTTAAAAAATGAAAGGATATATTGATTATTCAATATAAATTTTAAATCCAAAGAATCAATCAGGTGAACAATGCCATTTTTATCCCTATAAACAGAAATCCAATGTCCTCCTGTTGTAATGTAACGATGTGAAGTGTTGAACACGAAGCCAGTATCCTTCTCTAGTTTTACAGATCCTACTTCATTAATAGCGAAGACTCCTATAAATCGAGGTTCGTTTTTAAACACAGTTTTTATTTCTTCTTCATTCATCTTTAATAATTCAAAATCACGTTGCGTACTCTGTCAATTTCAATGAGCTGAGGATGTTCCAGATAAACCAGGACAGTGATTGGTGATTGTAGACTTCCACTAAAGGAGAGACTTAACCCTAATGTCCCCTTTCTTAAAATGTTTAAATGATTAGCGTTACAAGCTGAAAGGTCAGCGGTGAGATCGTAAGCATATAAATTACTATTCTTAGCGTATTCTTCAAGATCTATCCCTGTCCCGCTGTCATTACATGAAACAGTGTTAGCTATTAGATCGTAAAAAGGTCGTGAACATAGAGATTGCGATCCATTGTATAACATTTCATAGTCCCGCCCGTAAGGTTGACCGTTTACATGTAGACTGATACCTCTAAGTCCAAAAGGGGTGAATTTATAGGCTGATTTTTTATAATTCCCTGAGTATGCTTCATGTTCAACAATACCTATTATTACTTTCTGAGGCAGATTACCATTCACAATGTTGGGGATATTGATACTCGATAATCCCTGTGTAAAGTTAAACAACTTTGTTTCCACTCGTTTGATAGGATACTTTGCTGTAGTGTTCAAGAGAGATTTTTCGATTTCCAAATGTCTCTGGGGTAGTAATTTCACTTTTCTAACATAGAGATAGGCTTCTAACAACTTGTAAACAGGTTCAGGACATACAGCCGTAGCAGTAGGTTTACTTTTTATTTTAAGAGCGAATTTAGGATTTGAGCGGGTTAATCGAATTCTAGTATCTACAGCTGGTAGAATAAGTCTTTCTTGAGAGAAGATGTCACCGTTTAAACGTCCGTAAAATTCATATGTGTTCCTTGTGGTTTTACCAGCTTTATCTATATGTGCAGCCTCGTCTTTGAAACTATAAAAACCGCAAGACTGGAGATGAGACTGTTTAGCATCGTCGGAATAATTTAATAAATGTTCTATATAACTTCTATAAGGATAATTTGCAGCTGATGCACCTAATGAAGTTTCATTGAGATACACTTCAATCTGATTAAAACAGGTATACAGGAAATTGGATTCTGTGTATACTATGTGATCGTCAGATGATGGAAGGTCTGTACCATCGGGCTTCGTCAGTTTCGTTTTCAGATATAAAAACACGTTGGATGGATCTAAATACTGATCCGAAGTACCTGGTATATTGAACTCGAGAGGGACATCGGTGTTGGTAATTGAATGTATGGGGTTGATGCTGATGAAATTGGTTTCAGTTACACTAATCTGGGTGGGGTTCATCGAGAAGAGATCCAGTTCACTCTTACAGCAGTCTGGACTAGAAGGATGGAGGAAATGCATCTTGTATGTAGGGGTGCTGACCGTATAATGAGCGGATCGATGATTTAGCTTTTCTTATATTCAGTCACAGTATGATGATGTTTATGTAAAAGATGCCAATTAGTAATTAAATAGCAAATACATCATTGCATTTTTTCTTTTGAGGTCTTTTAGTCTTAACCTTTTTCTTAACACATATTTTCATACGTTTTTTACCTTGACCCGTCATCTTGCGTCTTATTTTGCGCTTTACATCATCCAACATCTCATCTGAAACATCTGTAATTCGTCTTTTTAAGGATTCGCGAGGGTTAGCTCCTGCGGCTATATCCTGTAACGTATGCATCCCTGTTCGTATAGCTTTTTTACCTATATATTCACCTCCTCTTCTAAATAGAGGCATTGCACTTCTCCATAATTTAGAGAAAAATCCACCCAGTCCATACCCTCTTTGTAATTTTGTTCCAACGAATACCCTATCGTTATACATTATTAACGGAGCTTCTATCAGGCACTATCTTTACACTGTGAGAGTAAGTTAATGAATGAATAAATATAACTAACTACATCACTTATATATAATCTTACACCTATCCTTATTTCTAGAAGGTTTTCTAACAGTATATATGGAAGATTTTCTACTCTGTTAAAAAAATAGTCCATCATGTTATAGTTAAAGTGTCTGTTTCTTTCTAATATGAACTTTACACAATAGTGTTCCGTCTGTGAATGGATACGGTCTACCTTCGACATCCTTTATATGCATTCGCACAGATCCTAAATGTGAACAACTGAGAGGTAAGTAATGAACATTAGGAAAAGATATAACCTTTCCTTTTTTAGGAAAATGAACCACCCTTAATAAAGGAGCTTTAGTATTCCCTACATACTGATGGTCAACTATATCTGTATAAACGTAAGCCATCCCTTGATCTTGTAACATCTCTGAAGGAATGCATATATAATTGAGAGATAAGTCTGAGTCATTAAGACTGTTGTTTAGAGCAGGGGAAGGTTCATTATTTCCACTATGTCTATTTAGAACAGTAGAATGTTCTACTACAGCTTTGTGTGTTCATGCACACATTTCCGAAACCAATCTGAACGTTTAAGGATAAACACTTCAGGGTCTCTCAAATTCATTCCTGTTATCGATCTTAAAGTGATTAATACCCTGTCTTCCCCAGGGTGGTTATTAATAATGTATATTAAATCTTTACATATCTTACTTACAGCAAACTGGGTGTTTAAATAACTGTGGATGTCATGGATTGAACGGTAATATCCTCGTTTTAACACAAATTTTTCATAGAAATATTCCGAACCTTTAATTGTCACACGTTTTAAATCGGATGTGTTTTTTATTTTTAATATAGATCTAACATAATCTGCAACTCTATACACCATTATCCAATGACGTGCCTGAGGGAGATTTTCAATATTTGCGTCTAATATCATTTCGCATAGTCCTACCTCATAGAGATCTCTGTTAAGTTGAATAGGATTCATTAATTCGGTTGTAAAATCTGAAACTTTATTATCAGGATGTAGATCCAAAGATGCCGAAGCATAAATTTTTAGGTAAAAACAAAAAGTTTAAAGCAAATAAATAAAACATAAATAAAAAATTTTAAAAAAAAATTTAAAATTAAAAAAAAAAATTAAAATAAAATAATTAAACTTATATAAAAAAAAGTAAAGTTAAAAATAAATTTAAATAAAAAAATAAAAAAAATAAAAAAAATAGTTAGAAATAAAATGAATTTAAAATTAAAAAAATAAACAAAGTATAAATGTAAAATAAAACTTATAAAAAAAATAAAAATAAAAAAAATTAAAATAAAAAAATTGAACTTATAAAAAAAAATAGAAAAATAAATTTAAATAAAAAAAATAAAACAAAATATAAATGAAAAATTAAAAATAAAATAGTTAGAAAAATAAATTAAAATAAGAAAAAAAAAATAAATAAAAAAAAAAATAAAAAATAAATAAATAAAAGTTAGAAAAATAAATTTAAAAAAAAAAGATAAAAAAACTAAAAATTAAAATAATTAAATTAAACACAAAGTATAAATGTGAAATAAAAACTTATAAAAAAAATGGTTAACATATGTATGCTTCAACTTAGGAAAAAAAATATATTAGTTAGCGTTTATAAAAAGAAAATGAGATTTGAAAATATAAATGTCAGTCTTCAACATTTTTTTAGAAAACGGGTTATCTTTGCATGATGCAATGAAATTGACGATATGTACATGTTAGAACAGAAGCAGTTATGTAAACAGTAATGATATTATATTATTAAACGAATGTTTACTAACTCGGCACCGTACCGGCTCCAGCACCGGTGTCGGTACCGACTCTGAATCCTTCTCCTACTCCTCCTTCCTCATTCTTCTTCCTTCCTCCTTTCCTCCTTTCTTCCTTTCCTCCTCCTTCTTCCTCTGTTTTGCATTCCATGCAGTTCTTCTTCAATTTTCAGGAGGGGACCCACTTCCGGGGGGGCCCTGGACTCCGAAACCGAACCCGACTCCAACTTCATCTCCGACTCCGAATCCAAATCCTTTCTCCAAATTTCAGCCTTCTACGATTATTTTAATTTTTAGGGGGTAGCGCTCCCCCCTTACGTACGTAATCTCGTCTCCGACGAGGTTACGTCACCACCTAGCGCACCTCCAAATTTTAGCCCAATACGATAAACCTAACCCTGTAGCTATATATAATAATAATAATAATAATAATAATAATAATAATAATAATAATAATAATAATAATAATAATAATAATAATATTAATTATAGAAATAATAATAATCAATAATAATAATAATAATAATAATAATAATATAATAATAATAATAATAATAATAATAATAATAATAATAATAATAATAATAATAATA
>JABUQX010119711.1:0-10000 GCA_015478945.1 Trachelipus rathkii | reverse complement strand
TACTATATTGTTGCTAAAATATATTTAAAAGTTTCTAATTCTATCATTTTTGAGATGTTCACCTCTGCGCTACTATTACCCAGCTTGGCCTCTCTCCAAACTGCTATGTGAGGCGCACGCCCGCTAGGGTTGGTATGTGCGGAAATAACGGCCTATCCCAGAGCTGTTATTTCCCACATTATACTTAAAGATACATGCAACTTCTAATCTCCACCTAGTTTTCTCCTTACTCTAGCCTCTAACCCCTAAGTTTGGCTAATTGCTTGAAACGCTACTTAAGCTTACTGCGAATTTTACACTGGCATGCATGAACACTCCCTAATTAATTTTTATTGTTGTGTAAGACCTTCTAAGGTGCTAACTCCAGCCGATTTGCTGATACCTCTCTGCGAAACTATTTTCGGCTCCCCTAGTCTAAGCCTACAGTCTTAGGTCGGCTATCATCGCTTTCTTTTGCCTTGCCGCCTTAATACTATTTTAAATTCTACTCTGCCTTGTTCCTTACCTTGGTTTGGTTTCATAAATTTTATTTGGAATAGATTGCTAGCATTCACTGGTTAATTGCTTAGCTATTTTTTATGCTGATTCCATTTACGCGCATTCAGATGTTCACGATATCTTCAAAAAGGAAAAATGCTAGCGTGTGGGCGGAGCCTATTTCGGAGAATAGTCGGATGCCTTAGTTGGTGTTTTTAGGGCGTAATCTCTTAATTTTTATTTCTGGCATGATATGTTATATACCTAGAGTGGATCCGCACTATATACCCCCCTGCAGAGCTGAGGTCGCAGTTGCTTCAATCGCGGAAGCGAAACGGCCTCCGCAACTTGCGGCCTCTGCTCGATACATTTCCAGACGAAGTGGGTTGCAAAACTGGGCGCAGACAAGAGCGGGGAGGTTGTATTGGAGACGTAGGAGTGTGGGCGAGAGCGCGAGAAAGAGAACGAGTAAGAGGACGAGGGATGCGAGAAGGAAGTGGAACAGCAGGAGAGCTGCCTGTGGAAGGCAAGGCAGGAGGTGGAGAAGTGGAAGGAGACGGCAGAGGAAGAGGAGGAGGAGGGAAAGGAAGTAGATCTGGGTCGAGAGGGAGAAGTGGTGAAGGTGGTGAATCCGTAGGAGTTGAAGGAGGTGAAGAGTCGGGAGGAGATGAAGGAGGTGGAGAATCTGGCACAGGGTAAGAAGGTGGGGCATCCAGAGGAATCGGGATGGGTTTAGGGAACAAGTCCGAGGCCTGGACGTCCGGAGGGTTCGCCTCAAAATAGGCAGGTTTGAGACGATCGATCGATATAACGTCGGTACGAGTAGGAAGCTGTACTTTGAAGAACTTCTCCTTCCGAAGTAAAACCGGGAAGGGCCCGTCGTACTTGGGTTGGAGGGGAGAACGATGGGAGTCATGCCTGACTAGAACATGGGTACAGGAAGAGAGATCTTTCGGAATGTAAGAGTGCACCTTTTGCTGGCGGGTCGGGGTAGGTCTCCATGAGAGGGCGCAGCGTTTCAAGCGAGTGAGATACAGGGTGGGGTCTGCAGTAGCAAGCGGGAAAGATTGAGAAAAGAACTCGCCAGGCAGGCGAAGTGTAGAGCCATAAACAAGTTCTGCAGCTGAACACTGAAGATCCTCCTTAACGGCCGTGCGTATACCCAGCATAACCAAAGGAAGAGCCTCAGTCCAGTGTTCTGGTTGTGGATGTGCCATGAGAGAGGCTTTAAGCTGACGGTGGAACCTCTCACAAATCCCGTTCGAGATAGGATGGAAGCTGGTGGTATGGATCTTCTCAGAACCCAGCAAGCGCATCAAATCTTTCCAGAGGAAGGATTCGAAAACGCGACCTTGATCCGTCGTGACCGAGAGAGGAATGCCGAACCGAGAGATCCAATGAAACAAGAAGGCTTTAGCTATAGATTCGGCAGTAGCAACAGAGAGAGGGATAGCTTCAGTCCAACGAGTGAACCGATCGATACAGGTGAGGATATATCGCATGCCATGAGAAGGTGGAAGAGGTCCAACAATGTCGATGTGAACTCTTTCAAAACGTTGACCAGGGGGCAAGAAGGTGCCCAAGGGAGCTTTAGTGTGTCTTTGCACCTTAGAGCGTTGACAAGCCATGCAGGCGCGGACCCAATTCGCTACATCGGCGTTAACTTTAGGCCACACAAAACGAGCTGTTACCAGTTTGCGTGAAGCCTCGACGCCAGGGTGTGAAAGCGAATGGAGATTGCAGAAGACTGCCTTTCGAAGAGAATTTGGAACGAAAGGGCGAGGGTGGCCTGTTGAAGTGTCACACAAGAGTCTCCTCTCTATGCCCGGAAGATTGAGCCACTGCAGCTGTAGAGAAGAGTCCTGATGAAGATCGAAATTGTCTTGCTCCTGGCACGTGGCCATGGCTGCGTAATCAATGTCAGGAATGGGGGAAAGAGCGTTAATTTCAATCCGAGAAAGAGCATCCGCGGTGAAATTATCCACTCCGGAGATGTGACGTATGTCTGTCGTAAACTGGGAAACGAATTCAAGATGACGAGCTTCACGGGGGGAGTGACGTTCATGCCGTGAAGCCATTGCGAAAGTGATCGCTTTGTGGTCGGTCAGGATGTGGAACTCCCGTCCTTCCAAAAAGTACCGAAAATGGCGAACAGCAAGATACATAGCAAGCAATTCCCGTCCAAAAGCACTATACCTTGTTTCGGCGGGTTGGAGCTTGCGTGAAAAGAAGGCAAGTGGGCACCATTCGCCCTTTTGGAACTGCTGAAGCACCGCACCAACAGCGAAATCGGAGGCATCTACCTGCACTCTCGCTGGTGCGGTATCGTGGGGATGAACTAAAAGAGTGGCGGAGGCGAGGGCTTCTTTGGAAGCCTCAAAAGCACTGCCGGTGACCAGTCGACTTTAGTGGTGCTGCCTCGCTGTTTAGGACGAATGAGTGCGGTAAGCGGGCCTAAGAGGGCTGCCGCTGATTTCAGAAATCTGTGGTAAAAGTTGATCATTCCCAGATATTGACGAAGTTGCTTTTGATTTTGGGGAAGAGGAAAGGCTCGGATAGCGGCGACACGGTCTACAAGAGGGCAAATACCCCTGGCCGAGACTGTGTGACCAAGGAACGTAAGAGAAGACGCGCCGAATACGCACTTGGTAGGATTGAGACGAATTCCCGCATCATCCAACCTACCAAAAACGGCACGTAGGTGATCCATATGTTCTTCAGGAGAGGAGGAAGCGACTAAAAGATCATCTAAATATGCCCAAGCAAAAGGAAGGCCACGGAGGATAGAATCGATGAACCTCTGGAAGGACTGGGCTGCATTTTTCAAACCGAATGGCATTCTTGTATACTCAAAGAGGCCAAAGGGGGTGATTACAGCTGTCTTGGGGACGTCCTCCGGAGCCACGGGTATCTGATGGTAGGCTCGAATTAAGTCCAAAGAAGAAAAAATGGTGTTGCCAGACAGGTGGGAAGTGAAACTTTGTATATGCGGTACAGGGTACCTATCCGGTGTTGTGGCAGAATTCAAAGCCCTAAAATCACCACAGGGTCTCCAATCACCCGTGGTGCCCTTAGGGACCATGTGTAGCGGAGAAGACCAACAACTTTTGGAAGGGCGCACAATGCCAAGTTGCAACATGTGATCAAACTCGGCCTTGGCGGCTTTGAGTTTATCAGGAGGAAGGCGGCGAGCTCGAGCAAAGGTGGGTGGGCCAGTGGTCTCTATATGATGTTCCACAGAATGCTTAAGAGGGGTATCTGAAGAGCAAGGATGCAATAAAGAAGGAAAGTCCTTCTGCAGGATAGAAAGGAAGGGAGACACTACCGAAGATGGCGGAGCGATAGCGGAAATGCCCCTTAGCTCTGAAGAACCTAGGGAACCGTGAGAGTAAAGAGAAGTATCACCGTCAACTAGACGCCTATTACGAAGGTCTACCATAAGATTGAAATGGGACAAAAAGTCAGCACCGAGAATGGGCTGTGTCACTTCAGCGACGAGAAAAACCCATGGAAACTGGCGGCGGAGAGACAGATCCAACGTACATAAACGCTCTCCATATACCGGAATGGAAGAGCCATTAGCAGCGAAAAGTTGACGGCCTGAAAGAGGGATAGCCGAGTCTTGAGAAGGGTTGTTTGGTAAAATCGAAAGGCTAGAGCCGGAATCGATCAAGAAGGCAAGTTTAGTGGACTGATCGTAGATACGAAGAACATCCTGTGCAGTAGTAGGAGAAGAAGAAAAAGAACCAGCATCTCCCGTCGCCCCTACGACGGGTTGGCTGCTGAGTTTCCCTGATGGAGTGAGCAGGTGGGATCGCACTTATTCGTGTCCATACCGAAGGTATGGTGATAGTAACAGTACCCATGTGGATACTGGCGCTGGCGGGAGGAAGAAGCAGAAGGTGAACGAGGACCGCGAGAAGGACGAAAGTTGGAAGGAGTGCGATCACGAGAGCGAAAAGTGTTATTAATACTAGCCGAAGTGATGGAGAGAAGAGCAGATTTTATCTCAGCCATGCCCGTTTCAAAAACCGACATCCGGGCCTCGAGAGATGCCAGAGAATTTTGTACTGCGAAAATCTGAGGGTGGGAAGGTTGGGGTGGCTGGGAATAAGGAGGTTGAGCTGGAAAGGCGGCAGAAGGCGGTTGAGGGAGAAGGGGAATGTGATGGGCGTGAGGCGTAGCTGTTTGCGGGGGAGGGAGAACAGTGGAGACGGTGGTAGAGTACTGTGGAATGTGTTGGGCGTAAGGCGCAGCTGTTTGCGGGGGAGGGAGAGCGGTAGCGGTGGCAGGTGTGGGAGAGACTGCGAAAACCCGGTCCGCTGTGGCAGCAAACTCAGGGAGAGTTTGCGCCGGATTCAACGACTGCAGGACACTGTGATGCTCAGCGGGCATCTTCTGGAGGAAGAGTGTACGAATAATTTGCACCTCTCGCGGAGAAGGTGTACCCCCCAACAAACCCAGCATTCTCGTCATCAACTCTGATGGTTTTTGATCACCCAGGGCAACGCCTCTAAGCAGCGTCTCTACCCGTTCCTCTCTGGTGGGGGCCAATCGGTCGGTAATGAGTGTCTGGAGAGCGGCGTACGGGGTGGTAGAGGCCCTAGTTTCTGCTAAACCGTCCCTAATTTTGGCCAGACAAGACTCTGGGAGAGCATTCACCACTCTCGCATATCTCTCCTTCTCGTCTTCTATGGACAGGAGCACTGACTCTGCGAGTTCAAACCAAAGGTCAGGATCGTTAACAAAGAAAGGTTGGAGATGGATAGATCGCGCGGACATGGTGAAAGGCGGAGAATTAGGTAGAGCGAGGGAGAGAAAGGAAGGGAAGGAAGATGGGGAGCAAGCGGGGGCGCTAATAGCGGATCGCGGGGTGAAAAGGCAAAGAAATTACACCTTAGGGGCTAGACCCAGAATAAAAACGATTGCTGCGATATGAAATTGCCCAAAACACTAAAAAAAAAAAAAAAATTTTTTTTTTTTTTTTTATTATTATGCTTATTTGAGTGAGTGTACAAGGATTTCCTCCGCACACAAGAGTGTGGCTATACTGTATGAGGAATCCCACGACAAGGGGTGAGAATAATAATAATAATAATAATAATAATAATAATAATAATAATAATAATAATAATAATAATAATAATAATAATAATAATAATAATAAAATTGATAAGAACAATAAAAAAATAATAATACCAGAATGTAGTACAAATTATATGTTCTGTATGAAATACAGAACTGTACCAAGGTAGGGGTCCAACGGCGTTAGTTTGATACTCTGCTGACGGAGCTGGCTCTTGATGGCTGCAGCTGGACTCGTGAAGGCTGTTAAGAAGATAGAAAAAGGCACAAACACAACGGGTAAATCTACCCGTTAAAAAAAAACAATACTAACAAAAGGTACAAAAGTGATTGGGTTCGTTTGTAATAGTTTTTCCTGGCCTTGTTGTGGGTGTTCTGATTCCAGCCTGGGAATCTAATCGTCACTCCAGGGTCACCATCTGAAGCTGGGTGCTTAGGACCGCTTCTTTAAGGTTGATTGAGAAATGTATTTTTCTTTACAAGTTTATTTTCTTACAGCTAATTCACAAGTTAGGGTTGGACCCCTGTCCTTGGTTTGGTTTCATAAATTTTATTTGGAATAGATTGCTAGCATTCACTGGTTAATTGCTTAGTTATTTTTTATGCTGATTCCATTTACGCGCATTCAGATGTTCACGATATCTTCAAAAAGGAAAAATGCTAGCGTGTGGGCGGAGCCTATTTCGGAGAATAGTCGGATGCCTTAGTTGGTGTTTTTAGGGCGTAATCTCTTAATTTTTATTTCTGGCATGATATGTTATATAAATTTTGGTGGGAGGAGCCTGCTAATCTATAATATATATATATATATATATATATATATATATATATATATATATATATATATATATATATATATATATATATATATATATATATATATATATATATATACTGTATATATATATATATATATATATAGGTAAATTTTTAGAGCATTATTTAATTTTGTATATTCTATCGTACGAAAAATAATTATTTAACAAATCTTTTTTATTTTTTATTTAATTAACTACGTTTGGTATATTCAATCACAGTATAAATATACTATGGTTCAATTGAATCGTTGATAAATGATAATCGTAAAAAAAATTATCGAAAGAAAATTATTTTTATCGATATATAAATAATCGGAAAATATCAAAAACAAACATCGATAGTGTTATCCCTAAAAAAAACGCCAAAGTTGGTCAAAATTTTTTTTCGGAGCGTAATTTTTCATATTTTTATTAAAAATATGCATTTATAATATACGTTAATCGGTAAAAAAAACTTCAAAGAATTTTTTGATACCATTTTTGTAAATTATAAGTTTATAGTTTTAATGTAATAGTTACGTAAAGTTTATTCACCTCAGCTAAATATTACCCTTTTTTAGAGTATATCCTGTGATTTTTATAAAAATCTGGGGTGACTCCCCTCTACACTATTTTCACCAAGAAAACGATGTCTTTAGGCAAAAAGCCTCTCAAAGTTTAAAATTTTCCTTAGGCTTATACAAAAAAATTAGTGGGCCTCATACTCGTTTTAGGGCCATCCTTCCTAGTTCAGGTTATGATAAGATTTGTTAATTCTACATAGATTTTCTCTGTGTATACCTAACAAAACTTGAAATAACCTGAACTAATGGAACTAGAGGGCCTGAAATGAGACCTAACCTTGATGGATCAAAAATGAAAAGTCTATGGGAGTTTTAACAACTTTGAGAGGCTGTAACTTTTTTTTACTAAAGAGAATGACAATTTTCGTTTTCATTGTTCATTATTTTTTTAGATTATATCCTGTGATTTTTATAAAAATCGGAAGTGATACCCCTCTGCACTACTATTACCAAAATAATAATGCTCTGAAAATCAGGGTTGGGTCAATCCATTTTTTTCGTACTGATGATAGCCGCTCGATAATTTTTGAAAACTTTTATATTTTGCATGGCGTTAATGTTATCCATGGCAAGTTCAAAACCACCATTCGTTTTTGTAGATTTACTCTGGTTGTAACAGGGTGAGCCAAAATGTTTGACCAGGTGGAGCAAAATTTATCACTTAATAGAGGTAACATTTTAAGTCATATCTCCATATTGGTAATTCTTATACCAAATTTCATAGAGAGTGATTTGTTAGGGATACTTTAAGGTACATTTGGCCTTTCCTGTTTTTTTTTGGGAAAATAATATTTCACCATGAAAATGAATCCGAAAAATTGTGTTAAAAATCAAAGAAATTTCCATTTTCGTGGGTGTATTATTAAAAGAAGGAAATAATTTAACGATATAAAATTTTGTGTGATGATACATACCAAAGTATGGTTTAACTTAAATCTTATTAGAAGTTTGCAAATATTTTAAAAAAAAAAAATTTACAGGGTGTCCAAAAATCAATTTTTCGAAAAATCGGTAACTTTGAACCTTAATATCTCTGATGGGGTAAGTGCTAAAAATCTGAAATTTTCACACATTATACTACTACCATAGATGTTCCTTCACCTGTAATATTGACTTTGGTATTTGCTTTTTTTAAGAAATAATTGTTCTAAAAATGGCAAAAAATTTTTTTTTTAAGTTGTGTTATGATAGCATACATACATAGGCCTACTCGTAATATAAAGTACCTATATTGTTAAAGTGTAAATATTATTATTATTAGAAATTATTAAAATTTATTGTCATAATTCTTTTTTTTCAATTTTTATTTAGCATAAAACAATGAAAATAAAATTCATAATTTTGGAAAAAATTCACGTTTGGAAAATGTCAATAAAATATAACTTAGACTTGTGTTTTTCTATCCAAATTAATACTATAACATTATTAAAATCTACTTAACATTTAAATTATAATTAAAATTAGTTTGATAAATAGATAGTCGATACCGGCAACTATCCGGTATCCGGCCAAGTTTTTGACTATCCGGTATCCGGCCGGATATCATTGTTATCCGGCCGGATAACCGGATAGTTACTTCCCTAGTAGGTTCTTCCTCGTTGGGGGAAATATTCAAAATAATTTGAAAATTATATATATATATATATATATATATATATATATATATATATATATATATATATATATATATATATATATATATATATATATATATATATATATATATACTTGTTTAGACTTTCGATGTTGGGTACCAATGTTATATTATTTTATTCATCATTTATGTTTACTGTACAATACATTTTATCTGAAATTTGTAGACACTGTAAAAAAAGAAAAAGAAAAAGAATAAATTGTTGATTTCAAACTTTTATTCATGCATTTAAGCCTTTAAGTTTTTGTTAATTATTACTTATTTACAAAAACTTTAATAAAATACTGAATGCAAAAAATACCGATTTTTCGGTGTTGCTGCCAGAGGTACAAAGATGGCCAACGTGTAAAAATTTGTGGACTATAAATTTTGGCATTCCACTGAAATTCCACAATTTTTTTTGGTAGTCCTCTAATTGCGGAATTGCGGAATTAAATTGCGGAATGATATAGGCATTCCGCTAACTGCAATTCCGCAACATTTTTCAAATTATCGCAATTACGCAATTTATTTTGGTATTCCGCAATTGAGGACTTGGCCATGAATTTAATTCTCTGAGACCTATCCTTTTTTATATATTTATATATATATATATATATATATATATATATATATATATATATATATATATATATATATATATATATATATATATATACATAGCGTTCTCACGAGTTATGTTACCAAGGTGTATCACCGTATCGGATTTTAAGTATGAAAATGTAAGAATATAAGTTCGATTATTTAATCTCATTGAGGATGTGGTATGTTACGTTGGTGTCTGCGCACGCGCAATACGAAAACCGCGCACAAATATGAGAATATCCTGGGAATGAGATGATATATTTATGGCTTCTGTGAAATGCATATAATAAAAAAATGAGGTGGGCTCTTCCTCTTGACATTATTTGATACGGTTGTTCGTTCTACCTAATGTACCTTATAATAATCGAGACGCCATCCGTAGACATCATGTGCCTACAAAAGCCGAAACGTGTCAATATGAAATAATTAATAACAATAATAGGCATATCCAATAGTATTTAAAAATATCAATACACTAATAAAGGAATTAAATTAAAATACCTAATGCATACCCTTTAGAATTACATTGTTATGTATTATGTAGCCTAATAAATACGGCCATGTGAATGTGTACAACCAACTAACAGCTATCATATGGAGGTTATGTCATAACCTACAAATTATGTGATATAAAATGTAGTGAAAAGTATAACTTCAGAGTGGTTTGTTTAGTCAGAGCCATACATTTGAACATGCCATGACCAGTAAACGCAGGGACTAAGCATGACATGTTGGATGAAAAGTAACGAAAACGCGAAAGCGTCGATAAATGCGAAACGGTTAAACAACCTGTCTTGAAACTGAACGAAGTACAACAA
>JABUQX010119710.1:25000-31072 GCA_015478945.1 Trachelipus rathkii | reverse complement strand
CTCTCGTTAATGCGGGGTAACTTTGCCTGTAGTATTCAAAGGCGAATTTTCTAATTCCAAATGGCGCATTGTGGTGATAATTTCACTTTTCTAACATAGAGATAAGCCTCCAACAGTTTGAAAACAGGTTCTGGACATACAGCTGTAGCAGTAGGCTTACTTTTTATTTTAAGAGCAAATTTAGGATTTGACCGCGACAAAATGATTCTAGTATCTACAGATGGTAGAATGAGTCTTTCTTGAGAGAAGATATCGCCATTTAATCGACCGTAAAATTCATAAGTATTATTTTATGACTTAGCTGCTATTCTATATGTGCCAGGCTTTCTTTGAAACTATAAAAACCACATGATTGGAGATGAGATTGTTTAGCATCATCTGAATAATTTAACAGATGTTCTATATAGCTTCTATAAGGATAATTAGCAGCGGACGCACCTAGTGAAGTTCCGTTAAGATAGACTTCAACCTGGGTGAAACATGTATACAGGAAATTGATTCTTATATACTATAGGTCATCACCCGAAGGAAGATCTGTACCATTAGGTTTTGTCAATTTCGTTTTTACAAATAAAAACACATTAGAGGGACTAATACTGATCAGAAGTGCCTGGAATATTGAACTCGAGAACATCTGTATTGGTAATTGAATGCAGAGGGTTAATACTGATAAAGTTGGACTCGTTAACGCTAATCTGTGTAGGATTCATGGAGAAGAGATCCAATTCACTCTTACAACAATCAGGACTAGAAGGATGAAGGAAATGCATCTTGTATCTTCGAGCTCTGGACGTATAATGAACATTTTCATGAAAAAACCTTACTTATATACACATCTCGTATAAAAGTTGTCAGTTAGTAATTAAATAGCAAATACATCAATACATTTTTTCTTTAGAGGTTTTTTCCGCTTACCCTTTTTCTTTATGACAATCTTCTTGCCCCCTCGTCCTTGACCTGACATTTTACGTCTTATTTTACGCTTAACATCATCCAACATCTCGTCTGAAACATCGGCAATACGTCTTTTTAATGCTGTACGAGGATTATTTCCTGCAGCAATATCTTGAATAGTATGCAAACCTGTTCTTATAGCTTTTTTACCTATATATTCCCCACCTCTCCTGAGTAGTGGCCTTGCACTTCTCCACAGCTTGGCAAAAAATCCACCAAGTCCATACCCCCTCTGCATTTTTGATCCTCTGAATACCCTTTCCTCGTCCATTATTACAGGAGTGTCTTTCTTATACTATCTTCACACGTCGAGAGTATGTTAATGAATGAAGAAAATATATCTGACTACACCACTTATATATAATCCATTATGCTGTAATTACTGTGCATCTGTTTCTTTCTAATATGAACTTTGCATAACCCCCCCCCACCCCCCCCCAAACCCCACTGCTTACCGTCTGTAAAGGGGAAAGGATTTCCTTCTACATCTTTTATATGCATGCGTACAGAGGAGTCAAAATTTTATCTATTCAGAGGTAGATAAACATTAGGAAAGGTTATAACTTTACTCTCTTTCGGAAAATATACTACTCTTTAATAAAGGAGCTTTAGTATTACCTACATATTAATGATCAATATTTGTATATACATAAGCCATCCCTGGGTGGTGAGCATTCGGATGGCGGTACATGCTATAATGTAGTATTGTTCTGCTTAGCTTTTTTTCATGTGGATCCATGGGTTATTTCGCAACAGATTATGTATAACCCTCTTCACATAGTAGGGATATCATGAAGTATATCCAGCTCAGCATCACGTTTACGAATATGTTTTCGCTGCCACTGTGACCGCTCGAGAAAAAACATATCGCGGTCTCGAAGGTTTACACTTACTTTTGAGCTTAAAGATATTATTACTTTATCTTCATAGGTGCGCATTTCAGTTTTGTATACCAGATCCTTACACATAATACTCACATCAAAGAGCACGTTTAAATGGCTAAAAATAGCAGGCACCGATTTAAAATATGACCTCCGCAAAGTAAATTCTTCAAAAAAGTATTCTTTTGTTCCAAATGTAGTCGCACTCAGTTTTGTAGCAATTGTAGTCCTTTTCAGAAAGCGAGTATCTTTCACTTGTAATATAGTTTCAACACATTCTACACTTCTGTACACTGTCATCCAGAATAGATTGTGAGGTAAATTTTCTATGTCCGTATTTAATATCATTTCACATAGTCCTGCTTCGTATACCTCTCTTTCAAGTTGTATAGGATTCATTAACACAGTTGTAAAATCCGAGAGTTTATTATCAGGATGTAAATCCAAAGAGGCTGAAGACGGAAGAGTTAAATAAAAGTGATCTACACTCTCCATGATTGTAATGTCAACTGATTAATAATTCTTAATTTCACTTGCTTTTATATAAGTATTAAACTTAGCAGGATACCCCCTCCATTTCACAAGTAGCTGCTTATTTTTTCCTTTGCCTCTCGTGGCTAATATTTTTTCTATTTTATAGTCGTGAGTTTCAGGACTAAATCGTACTTTTTGTATTTCTTGTTTATAGAACCCTCCTTTTATCTTTTCACCATCTAAATCCTCCAGGTAATATAACTTTTAAACTATCACGACGAAGTGAGCGGATATTGTGAACTTTAAAAAACTTCCGATAGTCCATCCGGATATATCTTTTTCTAATCTTTTCTGCTGTTCGAGTACTCCTTACATAGTCATTCACTTTATTTCCTGAATTATCTTTTTATTCTTTTTTCTTTTCATTACAGATGTTGTTCTTACGACCCTGCTAGTTTTGACATTTCTAAAGTGTTTGTCTTTATAGTTTATGGTATACCTGTTTTTATAAAGAATAAGCTAGATCGTCCAATATAGTCAATATATTTAAAGTAGTTCATTTTAGTAGAAATACCTTATTGCATGTTGCTTCTTTAATAGACGCTGGCTCTTTCAACTATAAGCCGCTTTGGTTCGGAAAAATGGTATTGTAAAAATTTACCATACTCCCAAAAGCAGCTCCTGGAAACTCTCGGCCACTTGAATTCCATTCCTGAATCGGTCCAGAATGATTTAGGTGTTACGTTCAACCTCTATAATTTCAAGTACTGCTGCTGCAACTGTAGCTGATCTTTTATCCTTTATTGGTGTTCGAACCACAAGTATCTACTGAGTACACGTCCAATTGTAAAAAGGTATGCTATTGAAATCCACATTATAAGAAACTATATTTAATCATTCCCGATAAATAATTGCCACACAACTATCGAGCTGCGGAGATATGGTTTTCTCCGTAGGAAGAATTTTTTTCTTACATGGTTTATGTAGATAAATGCCTTCTTCTCCTCTTAAATTATGCTTTTAACTCCTTCCCCCTTTAACTTTTTATTGTATCTCAATTTAGGCATAACTTAAGCAGAAACGCTACTGAAGCCCCCAAAACTATTTGGCTCCCTCAGATTGAAGTAATACTTATCAACTACCTCCTTTGCCTCCATGTTGAGACTGACTCCATGTAAAGTTATAATTATATATATAGTATATAATATATATATATTATATATAATATATACAATATATATATAATATATATATATATATATAGTATATTAATATATATATATAATATATAGTATATATATAATATATTATATATATATTATATATATATAATAATATATACCAAATTGCTATAAAGTAAAAGGGATAAGCAGAAAAGCTCCTAAAATACATATTTATTTATATACAACAGCATTCAACGTAAAAATATATGAAATACATAATTACGATGTAATCCAAAATAGGTTTATTATGAAGTTTTTCCTTATTCTGCCTCTCGGATAAACACAGTTTAAATATATCGTGAAGCGTAAGAAGTACCAGAGGGACTTGAATCAGGTCTTGGCGTAATAGGGATATTATCCAAGTCTGCTAATCGTTGTGTATTTAAGATTAAGCTTCTGGGAAAATTAATAGTCTGAAGTTCTTGTTTGATCTCATTCCAGCCTTTTACAGGGCTTTTCTTCCAGTTACGTGAGAGATCAGCTATCAAATCCACAATATTTGATCCTTTAACTATTTCATCATCAATTACGATCTGCCCTGCTTCATTCAAAGATAATTGCTCTTTCAAAATATTATATAAAGTTATTCCTGATTTACGCACTCTAATAGGTAAGCTCTCCGCTAGGATATTTTTAAATTTATCTTCATTTTTCACTTCAAGTTTTACTTCATTAGGTATATCTACATCATCGGATGGCGGTTTGCATAGTGGTGGATGTAGATGCAGGTCTTTAAGATCTATCAATTTTTGTATGGCATCTTGGTATAAGATACGTTTCTCGTGGATGTTAATGTCTGAATTTAATATCCTGTACACTTCTTTCTCGTAGTTGGTTATCTGTTCAACTTTAGGATCATGTAAGCTGGGTGGTAGAGGCTGATGAAAAGATAATGACTCGTTCACAATATAAGGATTCTGGTGGTGCAACTGTTGTTGTTGATGTGAAAGAGGATGTAATGTCAATGCATTGTGGGGTAATATCTGCGTATATGGGGGCTGGGATTGTGGATTTTGCACAGTGTGTGGGAATAACTGACCATATAGAGGTTGTGAATGCTGAATCGGCTGAATTGAATTCTGTACAGATGCTGTATTATTATACTTCATTTTCTCATACTCATTATATGGAAGTACAGCAACCTTCTTCATCATGGGGACAACCACTTAGTTATCAGTGGAGCTATAACGGAGAAAAGTAATGGTAGATTACCCCTCTTCCCTCTGAGTAACATTCTTTTTATTTTTCAGATTTTTAATGTTGAAGAGAGAGTTTTAATGATGTTTCTATAACGGCGTAGCTTTACCTTCTGAGGTCTGTTTAAAGGAACATTTCCTTTTATAAGATTTAAACAGACTTCACATACACACTGGATGAATTTCTCATCCTCACTAATTAGTTTACGTTTTTCAGAAGGTTTCAGCTTTTTAAATTTTTTTATAAGAGGTAAATACTTTGCAACTAGAGCACTCATTATTCAGGTATGTATACAGTTTCTATCTCATAGGGAAGAATGTTGGTACGGAGCAACACTCTGTGCGTGTTTTTTGGGTGAAGTTCACACATCAAATAACCGTGGGGGATCGACGTAACCTCTTTATATACTTTTAAGAACTCTTTCCTTTGAAGGGGAAACATCTGAGTTGCCAATACATTAATTTGACTCACGTCTCTTCTCTGGCCAAACAATAGTAAATACTGGGTGTTTAAAGAAACACTTCGCATATGCTTGCTTTGATGAAAAATATTCTGTGTTATGAAAAACACAGAGATATTTAGATGGTGAGAATAAACTGTGAACGCTTCTGCTATTTCCAAATTCAATTTGTGCATTAAATCATCTAATACAATAATTTTGTGGCCATGTATATTGTCCAACGATCTAATATCGTATATGCCTTCATGAAATTGAATAACATCTTTATATTCTTTAAATTTTTCTTGATAAACATTATAACACCATATTATTTTTACAGGGGACTGCTCAAAAATCTCCATTTCCTTTAAAATATTTAATAATAGAAAGGTTTTACCACAGCCTGTCGGCCCAGCGACAAGACATGTAGCCGGACTTCGGAACGTAAATTTCTCCACATCCATACTCGTTAAGTGAATAATGAATAATGAGCATAATTAAAGCTGTAATGCAGTAAAGTATATGTTTTTAATAAAATTTCGTACACTTTTATTAAAATAAAATGTTTATATAACAGACACTGCGTGTGTTTTTCTTACATTACAATTTTTAAAACAAAATAAAAAATAGAAATAAATATAATAAAATAATAAAAATAATAATAAAAAGTATTAAAACAAAATAAAAAATATAAAAGAAAACATAATGTTAATAAATATATGAGTTAAAGCAGTAAAACAGAAAGTTAAAGCAGTAAAGCAGAAAGTTAAAGCAGTAAAGCAGAAAGTTAAAGCAGTAAAGCAGAAAGTTAAAGCAGTAAAACATATGAGTTAAAGCAGTAAAGCAGTAAAACAAAAGCATACTAATCCCTTAGGTGTTAGGTAACACCTCTATTGATTTACTG
>JABUQX010119710.1:5000-7500 GCA_015478945.1 Trachelipus rathkii | reverse complement strand
TTCAGCATTTTCAAAGATCTGACATGTTCCGATTCCTCAAAAGTGGCTTCATATGCAAATGCCAAAAACGTTGCAATACTCAATTACATCTGCTTTCCAGATTTTGGTTTTCTTATTTTCATTTTGTAGACAATATAAAGGGTTTAGTTAAAAGTGTTTTCAAAAGTAAATGTAGTAAAATCCAAATTGAAAATGAAAGAATTAGGAAAAAGGAAGAGCAAAGGTATTAAAATGAGAACAAATAATGTTCAAATACATTTTATTTTTCCAAGTTGCGTTGTAATAAAGGAAGCATTACAAAGGAAGATATGATAAATATTGATTATTATTTGCAATTAACAGGTTAAGGTAGTAATGGCTTAGATAAGGTGGGTTTTGAATAGTCATGAAAAATCTTCCTACATTCGGATACAACTTGCAGCAGAAACTGCAGTTGTTCATCGTCTTTCGTCAAACATGAATTGAAGTCCTGGATTAATTTCACCTCCCTTTCAGCTGTGTCATTGACAGCCTTAAAACCGTTTACTATTTTCTTAGCTTTTAAATAACGTTGATTTTCACACCATACATCAGGATCAGTAGTTAAAAATTCTGTATCAATTTCAAATCTCTTAAACAAATTTGAGTTCGAGGAGAAACAAAAAAAAAATCAACTTCTTTGTCCAATAAATAATCCACTTGTTTTAGACTGAGAGTCGCTTTAACATCCCTATTATCATCACAATCATCATCATTTTCTTCTTCGGACGTTAGTTTTAGAGCCATTCTCTTTTTGACATTTTTTTCCAAAGTATCATTGAAAACTTGCTCAGGATGGTTTATCATTTTAGACAGTGCCTTGTCTGCAGCCTTTTTATCAATTTTCTTGTGGTAAACAAACAATTTTAATAGTTATAGTTCTTGGTTGGGGGCTAAAGTGGGTTTGGTGGCGTTGAACCAAGCTTTTACATAAATGTTGATTGTAAATAAACAAATGTCTTCAATACCTTTTTTCTCTAAATCTGTTAATGAAAATTAATAATTGACAGATATATGTTGAAAGAATAAATGACATTTGCTATCCATCTGGCGTGATGAATAGCACCAGGTTACTCTGAAAAAAAATGTTTTTTGGGAGGATGACATCCTAAAAAAATTAAACAAAGTTGGATAAATTCTTTATAATCATCCCTATCTAATATCTAATGTCTAATATCTAATATATAATATCTAATATCTAATAAGTAATATCTAATATTTTAATCTTCAATACCAGTTTTACATTTTGTCTTGTCTTTCTTACACCACCCAGTCTGAAATTTTTTAAAGAGATCTGACTGAGGGCCAGTGGCTGTGTCCATTTTACAATCAAAAACTGCTTTTAGAATAACTTCTAAAATATGGTGGCGACATGCTAAATTCAGAAGATTTTTCTCTAATAATTTACTGTAGCAAAACGAGGGCTCCCCAGAAGCGACCAGTATTTACTGCAGTGGTGTCAAAACACATTGACTGAATTTTCCCAACTGCCCCCCACTACTGAAAATAAGCTTTTCCCTGAGTAATTCTTATACTATTTTCAAGTTGAGGAACTCCTATCAACTGTTCTTCATCCTCACAACTAATCAAAACCGCTACCCTCTCTACATTTTCTTTACTTAAAATATCTGGAAGCAATTTCCCATCCCAGTGCACAACAGCTCCCTCTAAATCGGAATTCTTGAATCTATTTTTGATAAGCTCAGTCCTTCGTTTTCGGAATTGCTTTCTGCGGAGTCGTATTACACTTCTACTTACAATTAAATTCAGTGGGGCATGACCTAACGCCTCTGCAGTAGCTGATATTATTCGAACTGCATCTCTTTCAGAAATACTACACCTATCTAACAATAAAGACAATTTTTCAGTAATAATCTCTTCACTTCCTCGAGAGTACTTCCTCTTCTTTATTTCTGGCCCTACTTCCTCTGTGTCTGGAAAATTATCCTCCATTTCCATATCTTCTTGCGTCGGCTCCTCTTCCTCTGATGTGCTGCTTAGTGAAGATTCCATTTCTACATCTTCATCCTCAAATCTTTCTAAAAATAAAACAAATAAAATAAACCATTAAGCACTCACAGATAATGGCATCAAGTCAATTAATCTGAACAAGAAAAAATTAATAAATAAATAAATAAATAAATAAATAAATAAATAAATAAATAAATAAATAAATAAAAAAACAAATAAATAAATAAATAATTAAATAAATAAATAAATAAATAAATAAATAAATAAATAAAAAATAAATAAATAAATAAATAAATAAATTGCAATAAAGAAAAGTTTTAGTTAAGTCAGACTATGTAGCAACGAAGTACTAAATAATATAAAAAAAAATTGAGTGAAAACTCTGAAACTCGCCTACATTTTCTCTTGATTTTGCCAATCTTGCCATCTCAGCTGCTCGTCTCTTTTCTCTTCGTTGTTCTGCTTTTACGAATTTCATGTCAACGCCTCCCATGCAGCCAGGACGTCCTTT
>JABUQX010119709.1:22500-25000 GCA_015478945.1 Trachelipus rathkii | reverse complement strand
TGACTTTTCGTGTGGTGTGGCAAGAGAGGAGCATTGATAAAGATTTTATTAATGTATCAAAACAATAGGCCAGAAAAGTTCAGATTTGTTATTAATTTCATCAAATGAAAGGGAGAGTTTTCATAAAAAGGTATTGACCTATATATATATATATATATATATATATATATATATATATATATATATATAATATATATATATATATATATATTTTAAAAAATATATAATATATATATATATATATATATATATATATATATATATATATATATATATATATATATATATATATATATATATATATATATATATATATATATAATGATTATTAAATATATATACAAAATAACTAGCTGCATTTTATATATATATATATATATATATATATATATATATATATATATATATATTACATATATATATATATATATATATATATATATATATATATATAATATATATATATATATATATATATATATTATATTATATATATATTATATATATATATATATATATATTATATATATCAGGCTGGCGGGAGTCGTTAAAATACAAATTTTTCGACTCCCGACTCGGACGCGGTCCTCCTTAATTCAAATTTGGATTTTTCGACTCCGACTTCCGACTCCACTGTTTAAACAAAAATTTGGTCGACTCCGACTCCAACGCCGACTCCGTCTAAAACAAAAATTTTCGACTCCGTATCTCTGTGGTATCTATCTTCCACTTAAACAAATTATATTTCGACTCCGAACTCCTATATCTCTCTTCTCTATTTCCAGCAGGTCAAAATTTCAAAATTCTATCTCTGACTCAGATTTAGTGCTTTAACAGAGTTTTATCAGTAAAACATTTTTTTTCAACAATTTTTTTTGTTCCGCTTCGCATTTGAGAATAAAAAAAAAGTCTATACTCTATCTCTCTATATTTGAATCCTTAATCTTCTCTATATATCTATATCTCTTATTAAGTACCGTAAAGACATAAGATGCAGGCGCAACACGGTGATGACAAACAAATATATGTTTCCAGTTTCGGGAAGACAAATGTATAACGTAAGTTATAATGCAAGATTATTTTTTAGTTTTGATTATAAAACAGGCTATTATAAAATATATCTATTTTAATACTTTTCTTTCAAGTTAATAATAATAATAATATATATTATTTATATTATAATGATAATAATAATTAATAATAATTAGTGGTAAAGCAAATATTTAGAATCTGATAATAATTAAAAAGAATATATGATATATATAATAATTAAGATAAGGTAATTAATAATAATGAATAATATAGTAATAATAGATGGCATTAACTAGAATCGCTTATGAAATGAAAAAACTAAAAGAATTTCTGACTAAATTATAAGAAACTGGATTTTTATAATTTAGGGATATATATATATTAATATAGATATATATATATATATATATATATATATGATATATATATAATATTATATTATTATAATAATTATATATATATATATATATATATATATATATATAGATATATATATATATAATATATATGGATTATTCTAAATTTTCACAAGGAACGCAGGACAATTGACCCTTGGAAGACCTGTAATATCTAAGGATTAAAGGCCTAAAATATGAAAGTGGCTAATAGACTTAACAGGCATTATCCGACCCATACTTATTAACTCATTCATTTAGTTAAAATCAAAATAATGAAACATTATTGTAAAATGTATCAAACTTAAAATTTGAAGTTCACTAATAATATTCTCTCCAGTTGATGTTAGAATCTTTGTTCATAAATGTACCGGTTCTTGATACGATTGACATAATAATTAACGAAGTGTATCACTCAAATAACCTACCCCCACCAGATATATCAGAACAACATATGAGGAACTTTTTATTAATTTGTTGTACTCAAAAACCCCGGTTTAAATTTAAAGGAAACATATATCTACAGGACTGATGGAGTGCCGAAGGCTCACACTTGGAACCTTACATTGTTGCTGACTTTGCTATATGTCCATCTGGAAAAACAAAATCAAATATAAATGAAACAAACAACTTAAACCCCGTATTTACATAAGGTATGTCGACGACACCCTATACTTTATATAGGAACATAGTCATATGCATCAGTTCCATCAATAGAATGTTAAGAGTTGTCATGCTTTAAAAATTCACATTTTTACGAACTTAGGGTTAATAATGCGTATCTGGTTTTTTAGACATCAAAATCAATGTTAAAGTTTCTGACGGCTCATTATCTACAGGCATTCATGTCAAAACCCACTGATAATGGTCTGTATATGAACTATGAATCCTATTCACCGACTATTTACAAAGAATCTATCTTAAAAATTTTAGTTTTCAGGAGCATTACAACCCGTAGTCAACTTGGAAAACTTTTGATGAAGAAATTTCGTAATAAGTAAAATTTAATAAACTGTTATCATCCACAATATTCAGTTGAAAATTTAATTATGAAAATAAAACCCTTTACACAG
>JABUQX010119709.1:0-17500 GCA_015478945.1 Trachelipus rathkii | reverse complement strand
ATAAATTTCAGTAATTATTTTTCTCTTTGACGCGTAATGCCCCGTTATGCCACATTCTGCATTTAAAAACTGATAAACCTCTCTATAGATTGGTAAATAATTAAATCAATTATCCTTTTCTAAATCACAACTATCTGATAGGATTAATCTCAACACGAACTATTATCTCAGCATTTTATAATCTTTGTGTGAGTGTCGAGAATATTTGAGCCATTTCGTTTTTATTAGTTACCCTTTTTTTAGCATGCATTCGAACACATTTCGTAAAGCAAAGCCTAAGAAAGATTGATATGTAGAGTGTCAATTCAAGAAAGCAAATTTACCTGGAAAAAAGTTCATGCTGCTATCCTAGAATTTTGGTCCTCTCTCTCGTCTCTCCTCTATCTTCTCTCTTCTCCTCTCTCCTCTCCTCTCTTATATATTATATACTATATTATATTAAATTTTAATTACTATATTATATATATATTTTATATATATTTTCTTTATATATATTCTAACAAATGGATCTTCCTTATTTGAGTTATATAATTTTCTTTACAATACATTTTAATCATTTTTCTCTCTGTCTCTTTTGTTCTTCTCTACTTCCAAACCTAAATATATCCTTATATATTAACATATATAGAATTATTAAATATTTTTATACATTATATATTATTAGATAATATTATACTATATATATATATATTAATATTATATTATATATCTTATATTATATTTTATTATTATATATATTTATATATTATATATATTATTTTAATATAATATTATAATATATTCTTTAAGTAATAGTATCACGGTTAAATTATTTTTGCATTATTTTCACTGTTATTTCGCAAAAAAAACCCCATTCCCCCGTAAAATGAATAAAATACTTTAGTGTATCTGACTCTTATTCAAGGAAAGAAGAATACGTGGACACTAACTCTGTTTAAATTAGACCATTTTATATGAGAATTCAGTGTGCTATAATAATAGAAGCCAACTGAAACTTGTTAAAAGTACATAGATTTTGAATTCGTTGTTTTTGACGAGTTGTATATATGTCTTATTTACGACATGAATTTCTATAGAGAAAGGGAAGTAGGTCCGAAAGATACCTTCTTAATTTAATATGATTGAAAATCCGTTAGCACATTTGCACGTTGGAAAGGTCCTACTATATACTGATGATAATTTTTTTTATTATTTAACTGCAATGTTAAAAAGTATTCGTAAAAGGACAGTTGGTATCTTCACAAAATTATAATTCCCATTTTAAGCTGATTTTTTTTGGGGGCTGCAGCCAATACCCCTAAAAACGAGCCCGCACTTGTAATAATATAATATAAAATAAATTATTTATTATATAATAAATATTATATACTATATAGTATTATATAATAATATATATAATATATATATATAATATAAGATATATATCTATTAACATACAGGTGATACATATATCCATACATATTCACGGAGGTCACGATCGCAGAAAATTATTATATATATAATATATTTATATTATAATTATAATATTATAAATATTATATAATATTAATATATTTGAAATGTATAAACATGAACTATACTATAAGGATATTTTATAAATTTAAACTACCAAAATAAATTTAAACTTATAAAATATAAAATACAATTGAAAAGTGTATATTACAATTGAAAAAAGATTTTTAGTAGTAGGGGATCCATTCCGTTCGTGTAACAGTCGACGCACGCTTTTTACCTTTATTTTGACCGCGACCTTTGCTTAGGCTTGATCCTTTTTGAAGGCACATCTGAAGTTTTTACTTTACCTTTTTGGGTCTGATCTTTTAGAACCCAAATTTTTTAAAGACCCATTTTTAGAACCCAATTTTTTAAGAACCCAAATTTTTTATGAGAACCAAATTTTTTGAGAACCAAATTTTTTTGAAAACCCAATTTTTTCAGCAACCCTAATTTTTTTTCGGCACCCTAATTTTTTGGCAACCCTAATTTTCGCACCCTTCGGAGAAGGGTTGCGCCAAACCGTTGCGCAGCAACCGTATTTTACCCCCACCTAATTTTTTCGACCACCTTGGTTTCATGCAGGCAATTGGCCCCCTATTTTTGGCCCCGTTTAGGGGCTAGCCTTTTATTGAATCTCTTTACCTTTGTCATTGACCTTATTCTACAAAGCTTGAAGATTACCATGGGTCAATTTTGACCGGTAATTTTTTGTCCTTCCTTTAGGGGCTTAAGCCCTTTTTGAGTTTTGAGCTAACCTAGCTTACACTCGCCTAACATACGCCCTACACCACGCTACACCGTCACCTGCCTCCACACAGCCTTCCTAGCTACACCTACACTGGCCTCCACCCACCTTCACCTAGCCACACTTACCCTACCTACCACCGCCTTCACTAGCGTACACACTACACCTAGCCACTACACTCCACTGCCACTACACCTAGCCTCCACCCAGCCTTGGCCAAGAAGGTGCCTGCACCTGGCCGTGGGAGGTATCTGTCAGCTAACATGAGGTCCAATGTAGTATCGACCTGTTGAGATCTGATCCTACCTTTGCCATCTGGCACACACACAACACACACACACACACCACACCACAACACTATACACTTAACAAATCCTCAGAGTAACACTTAACACACATCTCACTATACATTCATTTCACTTTACACGTACAAAACACCACTAACAACCTTGTTTCCTGGGTCAATTTCTGACTCCACCTAATTTTTGCATCCCTATTTATTCGGATTATTTTTCCGGCGAAACCCTTGGGCTTCCAGGGGGCCATTCTTAGAGATCCAATTTTTCCCCGGCTCAAACCTTTTGTACTGCCAGGTACATTTGACATCTTGGTAACTTTTATTTTAGATTGTCAGATTCTTTGATTGCGAATTTATGGTGCCGCAATCACGTAATTAGTATTAGATTTCTAATTAGTGTTACTCATGAGAATTAGATGATGCCAGGTGGTGCAGTGAGGCAGTGAGCGCCTGATGCAATTGAGTTGCAAGTGCAGTGCCATGAGTGCACAAGCTGATTGCCACATAGTGCCAAAGTGATGCCTAGTGCCACATGCATGCCCTCTGTTTCAGCTTTTCGTGCCTCCCCTGACCGCGAATAGCCTAATATGGTGATCTACCCTCCTTTATAAGTATGAGGATTCAGTGGTAGTATATACAATCTCGATGAATGCTTCCTACTATGAGTTGTATTTTATAACCACTTATAAGCAACTTACACCGCCAATAGCACTTACATAAACCATTAACCTACACTCACCACCACCAGACCTACACTACACATTACACTCCCACAATCGATCTTTGATGCCTAACTATGATGGCTCAACTATTTGAGCGCTCACTTATGCCTCAGCATGAGCTCAACTTTGCAGGTTATTTTATATTATCTTTTGAGACGCTCTCATCTTATAATACCAATCTATATATCGTATTCATCTTTGATGAATCCTTTGATGATCATCTCTTACCCACCATCAAAGAACAGACTAATATTGTTGTCTTCCTATAAGTCATAAGCTGACCACAGGGCGGCAGCCCCTCCAGCGCGAGGCTGACAGCCGACACCCAGGTGCGAAGGCCGCGTCCCCCGCCGCGTCGAGCGGCGCGGCATGCTGCCCGCAGGCGCGAATTATTCGCGTTTCTCCGCCCGCCGCCGTGGTCCGCAGAGCGCAAATATTCCCCGCGCGATAATGAAAATATCCATATACTATAAGTCAATTCATTTTATTCATACTTAACATCTTCCAAAGAGAGTTCTGTTATCAAATATACTAGTCATTCATTTTTATTTCATACCTAAACCTTTCTTATTAAATTCTTCGCGACACCTAAACGTTAACTCATTACAGACTTTATTTAAACAATATATAACTGATATTTTATTAATACTTATTACTTTTTAATTTATAATTTTGTAAATTTTTAAGAAGAAAAAACCCAAAGTGCCTGATATACATATTTTAGATTGTACTACATTGTACGAATATTTATTAACACTATATAAATACCTTAAAGCAGCTAATCAGTACATGAGGCTGTAATTACCTAAACCCTAGTTAGTATGCTTTTTTACTTGTTTTATGCTCTTAACTTCAGTTTTACTGCCTTAACTCACTGCTTTACTGCTTAATACTCACACTACCTTACATACACTCTTAGAAGCAAGTAATCAAGTAAGATCAATAGAGTTTTACTACACCTAAGGATTGTATGGCTTTTTACGCTTACATGAACTTTTTAACTCTCTGCTTTGCTCTTTACTCTTTCTGCTTTACTGCTTTCACTCATATGTTTATTTACTGATTTCCTGCTTTACTGCTTTACTTATCTTTACCTGTTGTTAACTTTTGCTGTAGAAAACTCACTACTGTTACTGTTTAACTCATATATTTATTAACAATTACCTACCAATCTAGAACAGTAATCAGTAAGTTCAACTTGAGGTCGAACCTACACCCAAGCGGGGATTAGTCAGGTGCTTTTGTTTACTGTTTTATGCTGTACTAGTTTTACTCATTTAACTCATTGTTTTTACTGCTTTAACTCAATATTTTATGCTCTTATTAACTCACTAAATTCCCTTTCTATTATGTTTTGTATTTTGTTTTAATACTTTATTATTTTTATTCTCTTTTATTTATTTTATTCTTTTTATTATTTTTATTTATTTTTTATATTTTACTTTTATTATTTTTATTTATTTTATTATTATTTTTATTATTTTTATATTTTATTTTATTATTCATTATATTGTTTTGCCTTCACTCTGCGCCTATTTTCATTATTATTTTGTTAGAACACCTCACACCACACCACAACACACACAACCAACACACACCCCACACACATTACTTCATACACAACATTCAGCTATTGACACACTACCACACATTTCACATCATGACCTTTTTACACATAACACTTACATCTACACTAACACACACATTTATTACAGCACGCGAGATTACTGAATCACACAATTACTTACACTCCACACAGATTTACTACACGTCACACGATTATACTTAACCACACACACAGATTCTACTCTACACAACCACAGATTACTTACACATCACACACACACGATACGTGTATCACGAGCCTAATTTCATTAAACTTTTATGAAATATTATATCGTTGTACATTATATTCTCAATTCAGTATAACTAAAATTATTCAAAGTTTCTTAAAACTTCATAATAAATCATTCATTATCTTTGAACAAAAGAATTTATTATTAACCTTAAAGCTCTCACTCCCAAATTTTTAACTATCAATTTTAAAAAAACTTTTACTAAAATTTTGAATTTTATTAAAACATATATTTACGTACCTTAACAGCATAAATCAGCTATCAGTAGGTCAGCCCTTATGCACTCGGCACACAAGCTTAGCACGTTCGTCTTCATTGATTACTGCTTACCTCATCTTTCCACTGTAATAAGCTATAAAAAGACAAAAAGTTTTCTCTTGCAACATAAATAATTTATAATTCTTCTATCGTTATTTATAAATACTCACTTATTATATCTTCATGCTTAACTAAATCAAGTTTTTAAATAAATCGTCGATCTTTCTATTATTATATTTATTTTTTATTATTTTTATTATTATTTTTATTATATATATATATATATTATTGATTATTTTATATTTATTATTTATGATTACTATATCAGAGCATTGACACATCCATCACGGCAGAAGAAAACAACCCCGCACTCTTAACAGAACCGAACTCGACCTTCTCATGTAATGTGTTGTAGGATAATCCTTTGTGTATCCCGGAATTTAGGCCTAATTCAGGTCAAAATATATCAACTGCCTTTTTCTGTAAATTGGATGCAATAACTACCGGTTAGGTCATAAATTGGAGCGCCTAAATTTAAGAAGCCATTTTTGTATCACAGGCGATTTAAGCCCTAATTACAGTACAAAAGTATCCAGAAGGACAGAATCGAAATCAAATTGTTATTATTATATAAACTATTTCAAACTGAACATGCTGGATCCGTCAGGATCGTAGAGGCAGGTAAAGAAGGAATGCTTTACCCTTTCTGTGAGTAGGACGGCAGCTAATCCTTATCTCTAGATGACCGCGCATGTTTTTCGAGAATTATTTTATCGCTTTTTTGACGTTTTAGTTTATGTAAAATACGATGTTTTTTTCAATATCCTGAACCTCTACCTGTGATTGGATGAAATATATCTTTTCTCCTTTTTCAGTTTGAAATCATCTATAAAATAATAACATTGATTCCCGATTCTTGTCTATACTGGACATTACCTTTTGACCTGGTATTAGGGTTAAATCCGCCTGTGATACAAAACAGCGCCTTTCCGCAAATTAGTGCCTAATTTAGACCTAGACGACTATGCAAATCTTTGCCTAAAGGAGGTAAGACAATGTCTTTGAAATATATTTTGACCCTGAATTATAGGCCTAAATCGCCACGGGATACAAAAAAGGATTTTATCCTACACACACATCTTCTACAGAGAGAGGTGCAGTTTTCGTAGTCTGTAAAGGAGTGCGGGTGTTTGTGTTTTCTCGTGATGGATTGCTCACATGATGTACATAACTAATAAAATTAATTAATAATAATTATAATTAATAATAATAAGATAAAATAATAATAAAATAATAATAATAATAATATAATAATAATAATAAAATTAATAATAAAGAAAATCCGAATTATTAAAAAACTTGATAATATCTTTTAGTTAACCGATCGAACGAATAAATATTAAATGTAAAAGTGAGATAATTGTTATTTTTATCAATATGTAATTAGAAAAGATGTTTTAATAAAATACATTGTTAATGTTAGCAGAGAAGAACTTATTTTGTTCCTTTTTATGTACTTATACATGAGACTAAAGATTGATGTAATCAGTAATCAATAGAACAGCACGTGGCATACCGCTTGGGTGCTAGAGGACGTGCTACGGCGGTTGACCTTAGCTAGATTTACTGAGTTTATTGCTTTAAATTTATCAATATATGTTTAATTAAAATATAATCAATAAGGTTTTAGTAAAAGTTAGTTTAAAACTTTGATAGTTATAAAATTATAAACAAAAAGTTTAAACAAGTTAATAATAAATTCCTTCTTGTTCAAAGATTAAATGATTGATATTATAAGAAGTTTTTTAAGAAACTTTGAAAATAATTTTAGTTTATATTTGAATGAGTAATATAAATGTACGTGTTTATTTAAAACATAAAATCGTTTTTATTAAATTATACGGTTCTATATGTGATAAGTGAGTGTTGGGTGTGTGTAGTGTGTGTGGTGTGTGTGTGTGTGTGTGTGTGTGTGTAGTGTGTGGTAAGTTAAAATCTGGGTGTAAGTAAATCTGTGTGACTGGTGTAGTCGTAAGTAAATCCTTGAGGTGCTAACGTGATATCTGTGTTGGAGTGTAAGTAGATTGTGTGATGTAAAGTTACTAGTACTCGTTTAGCTCAGTAATTCTGTGTTGAGAGTTGTAAGTGTACAATGTTAATGTTCCCTTATGGGTAATGAGTAAGCTGGTCATAGTGAATGTGGATATAAGTGTCATAGTAAGGACTTGTTGCTTCATAAGTTGAAGTGTTAGTAGTTGTGTGTGGTGTGTGATGTTTGTGTGTGGTGCTGTGTGGTGTTTGTGCTTGTGTGTGCTTGTGTCTTTGTGTTTGTCGTTGTTTTTGTGTGTGATTGGTTGTAATGTGGGTTTCTGAATTAATTAAAATTAATCAAGGAGACATTAGTAAAATAACATCTAATTTCCGTATAATAATAAAAATAACCACATTATAAAAATAATCAGGTTTCTAATAATAATAATAAAAGAAATAAAAATATTAAAAGTAAAATAATCAAATAAAGAAGCAACAATATAAAAAGAATAAAATAAAATAACTAGAAAAAATAAACCGCAACTTAAACATAAAAAATAACAAATGTAATTAAATATATGAGTTGAAGCAGTAAAACATAGGAGTTAAAGCAGTTAAATAAAACGATATGAGGTTATTAAAAGCAGTAAAACAATGAGCTAAAGCAGTAAAGCATCCAGTAAAATCCAGTGAAAACAAAAGCATACTAATCCCCCCTTTTAGAGGTTCTAGGGTCACACCTTCGTTTTTAAAAGTAAAGTAATTTTATTGTACGTATGTAATGTTAACTAAATATAAGAGTTTAAAAACAGTAAAACATGTATTGAGTTAAAGCATGTTAAGCAGAAACGTTTACACACACAGTCAGAAGACAGAAAGTTTTTTAAAGCAGTAAAGCACGACAAGTTAAAGCAGTAAATTGCTCAGAAAGTCTTAATCTAGGCCACGGCATAAAAGCAGAGAGCCTAGAAGCCAGTAAAGCAGAGAGTAAAGAGTCTACAGCTTAGATAAACGGAGTATAAGTTCATGACTCATATGGGCCCTTAGGTGTTATATTAACACCTCTATTGAATTTACTTGTTGTACTTTAATGCTTAATGTTATCGCTAACTGTATGTGAGTTTAAAATAGCTAGTTAAATCAAGTGATGTTATAAGTATAGTAAAAATGGATGTTTAAAGGCAGTAAAACAGTTTAAACAAAGCATACTAATCCGTTAGGTGTTATGTAATAAACCACCATCTATTATCTTACTGCAAAGATATACCTGCTTTAAAGGTATGTAAAGTATCATGTTTTAATAAGATATTTTCGTACCAATTGTGTAAATTTATAATATGGATCATATATCAGTGACTTTGCGCTTTTGTTCTTCAGTGACATTACTCAATTTTTAAGAAATTATACAATTAATATTATTTAAAAAATGACTTAAGTAAGAAAATTAGTTTATGAATTATGTGTTAAATAATAGGATCTGTTAATGAGTGTAGGCATTTTACGCGATATTAAGAAGGCTTAAGAAAAACTAATTGATGTTTAACTTATTTCTTTATAAATTAATTCAAAAAAGAAGCTTAATTATGACTTCATTTGTAATATTGACCTCCATAAGTTTAACTATTGCTGGACTATAAATGAAAGGGCAATTACTTATATAGAAAAGATGTGTATTTAGAGTGCTTCCTAGCTTGAAAGAATCACAGAGACAATGATGATGATTCTGCAATGAATTTGGTTTTAGTAGGTATAAGCTTATACATTTTTGTACAATTCAGCTTCGGATGGTCATAGAATTATTCCATCTATTACACCTGTTAATTCTTGAACTCAAATATATTGTCGCTTCGTAAACCATTGCCAAGGGGCGCTATCGTCATGCACCTGACGCGCCTTGTGTTTAGATGAGAGAGCTAAGCAAACCGACGCATGATTCTTGAATACCTTGATTGGATATTTCCGCTAGAGGACCGTAGAAAATGGATATCGCGACTCATGACTGAAGTGTGATTACTCGCGCCTAATATTTCGCTTGAGTGCTGCCAGTTGTGAGAATTTCTGGGCAAAGCGGAATGGGAACGTAGTAGTCTGGCAGAGGCAGGGACGCCGGCGGGCCTATTGAGTCAATCTTTTAAGTTGTCGATCCCAGTGTCGGTCGCTCGCCTTGATTTTGCATTATTTTTGTTGGATACAGACCTTTTCACCAATGGTAGGGGCGTTCAGTATCCGAATTGCGGCGCCCTTGCAGTTAATTCGGCTTTATAGTTTTTTATTAAAATCTTCAGGCCGAAGACTATGTGAATAATATAGGATGTTATGACTGTTGTCTGTTTGGTGGCATCGTGAGTGTATGAAATTTGTGTATACAGACTTAGCTTCATTATCTAAATGTTGATTGATAAGTTATCACGTAAAGCATGAAACACGTCAATATAGATGGTATCTAATGACTGACAGTTCAATTCTCTCTGAATGAATAGATGTCTCATTCAAAATAATTACGAACCTTCAAAGGTTAGAATTTTGATGGCAATCAGTTGCATGATCAGGCATTAATGCTGAGGCATCGAAGAGTTGAGAATTGCAGAGTCAATTCAACTAGTTTCGGAAGTAAAGTGTTCTATCTAAAAGTTCATTTACGAGATTGTGAGCTGAGCGATTAGTGTAGTGTTATGCGTCGTAATTTATTTGTGCTGATAAGATAACGTGGTGTGGAGTCGTAGTAGTTTACGACTGAGTTAATCCCTGTTTGAGTAGTCACTCATTAAAGATTATTTGAGAGGTGTGTGTCGTAAATGAGCGCTCATGCAGAGAGTTAGTAAAAAGTATATGATCAATGTTTCTGAATAATATCATGTAGTTTGTATACTACACATAAGCTCGAAACTCACTAATAACTCTACTTTATGGGGAGCCATGACTTATCACTGGAGTTTAAAAGTTTGATTTTAGTATTATTAGATCATTACCAATCACATGGAATGGATTTTTTCCGCTGTAACATAACTACTCTTTGTCTAAAAGTGACTAACATTCAGGGTAAGAAGCAACCATACTTAGCTGCTATTTGATGTGAGATGTACTTATCAGGGCTAATAGAAAGGCTAGAAATACATTAAAATTTCGAGCATTGAGATATGTTCAATAAAACACCATTAAGTGGTCTAATTCTTTTTACAGCGATTTAGGCAGTTTATATGATGCGGGCAACATCACATCGATACTAATGTTTTCTGGATAATCTGAAGGGCAAGCTCTACTTAAATTATTGTAGAGATGAAAGTTTTACTTAAGCAAACTTCAATCGGTTTCATACTCTAAGGAGACACCACTACTAAACTCTTGCTATATGCTTACCTCGCATAGCACTCAACTTTCACCTGAAATGGTAGCAGACATCAAGCAATTGTTTTCACTCACTGTGGACACGGTGTGATCTGAAGTGCACTTCGATAACTTACCCTCCATTTACAATTTCTTAAGTAACACTCATATCTAGAAAATTATATGTATCTTACCGCAAGCATACCTTACTAGCTCACTGAGATCTGAGCTTACACAACTTCCTTGATCTAGTGAAACTCCACGGATACTCGAGGAGTCATTCTCCCATATCAAAATATGTCATTTTTTAAACGAATATTTAGAGGTATCCTTTTGAATTAAATCTTTTAACAAGAGAGCTTATACTCTCTTGTCTCATTGAAGACCATTTACATACGATACCCTGCGTAGCAATACTTCGACAGGTTTTTGATTCTCCGTAAAATAGCCTAAATCCTCTATGGAGCCAACTATCTAATACTCAATTGTGCACGATATTGTGCCCACGGCCGTGGATTGAAATAGGGCCCAGTGAAAAGCTGATAGGGCGGCTCTCTGGACTCTCTTCTAATAATTAGAGTCTAACATTCGTCCGGAAATGAAAATATGTACGTAGGATGGCAAAAGATAATACTTTAGACGGGGCGTTGAGACAATGTGTCATAATCTTGACCTTCACCATGAAGATATGTGCATCAAAGGATGAGTTACAGACGGCTCAGTGAGAGTATCAAACTGTGCAAGAGATCCTTGGAAGATCAAATGAGATATTGGTAAAAATAATTAATATGAACGTAATACAGTAATAGCCTCATCAGCCATGAGAATGCATAATAAGTATGTTCTTTTGTGGAAATATGTGCTGTATATTGAGTTGCTAAAGTTGTGGTAGAAAGGCCGTCTATATGTGCAGACCAAAAAATGAAGAACTAAATATTTGAAAGTTCCGAAAGTGATCATGGCCATGAAGATTGTGCCGCCTTAACTGTAGGAGAATTGGAATTGTTTTGTTGAGGGGGGAAAAGATGTAGATAATGTGTCTTACCTTTAACTCCAGCCAGGAAACTAAATGTATTTTGATTTCATTTAGATAAGTTTTTTTCTTGATATTTGAGGTGTGATGTTGTCAAGGATAGAACCTCCACACAATGATCACAACAAATAAACAAAAATTGTATGTAGGTGTATGCTAGTAGTGTGTTAAATGGACTCGTGCGTATGGTTGGGAGGTTCTTGAATGATTGTATGTTATAAAGGAAATCACTGGAATAGTGGATGAGGTGTGGTTGTATGGCAAATGAGCGCAGATTGCTTATCTAACTACTACATACACACAATTGTTGAATTAAATACCTAATTAACCAACTAAACTTAGGAAAAAAACATAGGCTAATCTTCGATGCCCACGCTGGCTTTCGTGACCGACTCTTATTTAGTCTTGTGCTTTGCTTTGATGTGTGTGCATTACTGAAACCCTTAATGTTAAGAGCATGGAATTGTATAATTTAGGACCAAGAATAATTAGTGCCCTAAACTAGCAAAATAAGGTCAGTCTAGCAATAACATCGCTTGACACTAAGCCATCTGGATTAACCATCAAGTATAATCTCTATCGCATCAAATATTTGCACAACTTTTGATAGGCACGCACGTTATCAAGAGACGTTGCCGAGCAAACGAACAACTCCTCGTCTCTGCTTTGACGAAGACCACATACTAAGAAGTAGCACAACTCTGACAAATTTAAGTCACTAAGTGGCAGAAGTTCAAATTTAAAGTACTCGATGAAATAAGAACTTTGGAAGAGACTGGATATGAATGGTTTGTCATAAAGAGAGTAGTAGAAGATGGTGACCATGTGTGATTACCATATAGCACGCCAACCGTGTATTTGGTGATTTCAGAAGATTGTTTTTTTGGCTTGCATTGGAATGATGATAGCGTTGTGTATCAATAAGTAACCGTCTGTGCTCGTTTTGGGTGTCTTTTAGTAGTTGCGTTAATCACGTGTAACAAAGGTCGTGTGGAGATGAGGGTGCCTAAGAGCATTGAGTAGGTGGGTGATGTATACGAACGCGTTAAGAATGTGAGGACGCTTGTGATAGTTTGAAAATATTGTTGAGCTAGAAATAGAATAATAAGGTATAGTAAGTGTACCCTGTCTATAACCCCTGTCGTTACCATTATTCTGTGACAGTTTCTGATTAACGTTGTTGTTTACATTACTCAAGAAGCATAGACTATGCTACCAAGGCTACGGCTTAACCCAACCGTCCATCAGAGTTGAAGTAAGAAGAGCTGAGGCCTCCGTACCACTCTATAGTACGGCAAGAGACGTATGCTAGATATTATTTTTAGATGATACCAGTAGTATGTGATGAAAAATATTGGACCCGATTAACCACATTGGACAATAACTAGTTATCAAGCAAACTTTCCTGGCGAATAAAAATAAGTACAAGGAATCAAGAACAAGAAATGAGTATAAATACGAAATCTTATAAACATACAGTAGAGCAAAGCAACCCATATCACTAATATCCAAAATTTACAAGCGTGTTCCTCACAAAAAATTAAGTGCAAAGGGTGTGGGCCGAGAAAAAATATGTGAATTGGCCTCATATATAAAGATTTTATACCAACCATGGGTTGTAGTATTGGTTGGAGAACATATTTGAAGATTAGTGATTGATTGTGGATTAACACCAGGTTTTCGTGTAACGAATAGACTATCAGACCATTAGACAAAGCCATTGGCGGTGCTCCTCCTCGTAGTTTACGGCAACCGTATTGGTGGATAAAGACCAAGACAACCTTACTAAGTCAGATTGAGGAGAAGTTGCGGCAAAGAAAAGTGTATTGTTGTTAGGCCTCGCGAGCCACGAAGGTGTGGCGCATTTTGAAGAAGGATTTGCATTAGCGGATATGTGACCAAAAACCATGACAAGAAGGCTTAAGAACAAAATCTTTATCATGGCTTCGTTGCAAAAATGCCAATAAGATTCAGGAGAAGTGTGTAGAGAGAGGAGTGTCGCGAAGGGAAATAGTAGATTAAAGAGTCGGTTGTTAATACAACAAGTTAACTCTTTGGATCACGATCCAATTATCCAGGAATATGCTCGGGCGGAGAACTTCGTTTGCTTGCATTACAAAACTTGTTGAGAAAATGGGGGGGTGTAGCTTGCCACACCATAATCTTTTGAGAGGTGAAAATGGTATTTGTCTCGAGCCTAGTGTTGTTGTGACTGTCTGACCTAAGTAAAATATATATTTTCAATATGGCTAACGTCCTTTTAAAAACAACGAAGGAAAGATGGTACAGATGATCTCGAGGAAGTATAGAGGAAGTTCCTGGTATAAAATAGACACTTGCGTTTGCGTGTGTAACGTACAAATATATATAGGTTTTGCAACAGATGCCGGCTGTCTATTAGTGAGCTCGATTTCGGTGTAATATAGAGGTAAACAAATAATTCGAAGGTGTGACCACCTCAATATGACGTGGAAAGTGGTCTCGATGTGACAATCTACTCAGAAGACGTGCGTTTGTTACGAAGACTCTCATGGAAGGTGTGTTACGAGAGAAATGAAGAGAGTATCAAACAACATAAGAGGTCCTCGTTGTCACAATATGTTACATATACGCGCAGACGGGATCAAGATATGGAATATTAGCGGAAAACGTCCTCATGGTATATAGTTACATTTTCTGCCAAAGTAAGTGTAGTACTACTTTGATATGACAGAATATCTTGCCCTTTTGAGAAAGATTAAATATTAAAATCACATAAATGGAGGCATTCCTGTGAAGAATCTGTCATATCAGCCGGATATATAAAGTTTTTTTGTTAACGCAAGTTAGTATTTTAACTGTGGACGAGTCGGTCTAGTGAGGGTGATAATCAAATATGAGTAAGCAGAGTTAGATTATTGTACTACCAAAGTACGTGACACAGGAAAAATAATCTATAACTTAATAGGTTTTTGTTCGGAGTTTATCGTAAAATAATTAGAGGTCGACTGAGTACTATAGTCTATATCTAATTATTCATACTATATGAATAATAATTATTATATATCACGTATATATATATTATATGTATATATAATATATGATTAACTCTGTCAATTTATGAATATTTTAGAAGATAAAAGCGGTTATTTATCGATCAAGGTTATTCTTGTTCTCTATATCTCGATCAGTAGGACGTATGTGTATATTGACATAAGCAACATACATTTTGAAATGGAAGTAACATTCGCGCTTCCACTAAATTTAATGTTAGCATATTTGAAATTGAATCATTGTAAATATATAATCCAAGCAGACACTTTCTTCACATTATGATCGAATTGAAATGTATTCAGTCGAATTGATCGTCTTTTTGGATAAACTTTTGGACTGTGCGCGTTTCGTATGCTGGATTTGTATTCCGTACTCAATTGATTATAATTTATTAATAGTGATTAACTATGTTTAAACAGATTATGCATGGATTAATGCTGTATTATTGATGTTATATAGTTAAAGCAACCATTATATTAGCCAATCAAAATAGTGTATATTTTATTTATTATTATATATATTACATTAGTTCGTTAATTTAATTATGTATGTTATGATTATACTGACTTGATTGATTATATAGCTGAGTTTTCGCGAGTTTGACGTGAAAATGTTCCCTTATTGTCAAACCTTATTGGGGGTCTCATTATCTGTCAAACCCTCTTAGTGTTTTTATCAGTTAATCCCTAATGGAGGTTTTCTTACTTTCCAGTCGGCTCGTGCATATCGTCCATACCATAATGGAGCAGTAGCTGCATGACTATCACCCCCCTATATATAAATTTTTCGAGAACTATATGTACACATAATCACATTATCTATTGACACCAACTTGCCCGTTATTGTTAACTCTCTCTCTCTCTTACTCTCTCTCTCTCTCTCTATAATACATTCATCTACTCTCTACTCATCCTCGCTCTTCTATATACTCCTGCTTTACTCTACTCTCTTCATTTCTTCTCTCTCACTATATATATAAAATTATATTAGTATTATTTATATAGTATACATCATATATATATTTAATCCTTATCTATATATTAATATATTATATATATTAAAATATATATATATTCATTATATATAAATATATAATTATATCAATATTATATTATTATATATATTATTAGTGCATCATATAAATATATATTTATGTTATACATATATAGTATATTAATATATATATATATATATATATATATAATATAGTTAATATTATTATAATATTATACTAACATTTCTGTACTGATCAGAACAATTATTCCCATATGAAAATAATAAACTTTCATATAAATTCTCTTAGTTCCAATAAATTCTCGTAACCGTATATATATATATTTTATACTATTATTTAAATTACGCGTAGCGTAAGATAGATTCACCGTAATAGTAATTCCGAGTCCTTAAATAAGCTTATAATTTGAGAAATACAAAAAGTGAAATATTTCTATCCTGTCTATATTATTCCTTTTTTAAACTTTCACATTTTAATTCCCTTTAAGTATTTATCAGAATCAATATATAGGCAAAATATTTAATCTTATCGCTTTCAAAACATTCTTTTCATATAATTAAGTTAAATTTATTATATATACTATATATAAAATAATAGATATATATATATATATAGATATATACTATACTTAATATAATATATATAAATATAATTCATAATATTTAATAATTAAATATATTAATATATAAATATCTAAATATATATAGATAAAACGATATATTATATCAATATATATTAATTAGTAACTATATATATATTATAAGATAATATTTATATAATTAACACTATCTAGACAAATCTCACTGCGAATCTCACGTGACATCGAGAACTCATCCGCATCCTGAGCATAGTTACTACATAATTACATCTTTCATGAGAAACATTACTTTCCAATACCGCATCCTAACTTGACAATCTCGCTAAGTATACCTACACTTTTACCATACGACATTAGTCACCTGACAATCCGCCTTAGTTTATGTATCACCATCGTGATAGAAATGCGCGATAGTAGATCATATCTATAATTATCTATATATTTATATTAGTTAAGTCCTAAGATCGAAGCAAGACTCATTATTTATCTCAAAATAAACCTATTTACAGTAACAGCTAACAGCAGAGCGAAAAAGGACCATATAACATCTTACTTAGTGTAATCGGGGGGGGTCAATTCATTGAGCTGCGCGCGAAATATGAAACAAAAAAGAATAAAAAAATCTCAAAAAATATACAATAGACTACAGGCGAAAAGATAACTACTTTATTTTAGGTAATATAGTACCTGTAATTAAAATATTTTGTTAAGGAAAAAATAAAAAATAAAAAAAAAGTAAAAAAAAAAATAAATAAAAAAAAAAATATATAATTTTTAAATATAATTACCTTAATTATGTAGTATAGAACATACCTATATTACAGACCGGATTCTAATTGTCTCTACTCGTACGAAATAAATATACAAAATATGTACTTTACTATTAATTTTTTTTTTAGATAACTAAAGATAATACCCACAGGGGAGTGATAACCGCACCGATGGCCAGGACTTCACGGTAGGGTTCTATCTGAGTAACTTCTCGTATGGAAGTTCTAACGGGTCAGGAGATAATATACGTATAGGACTAATTTCCACCCTCACTAGTATATTACGTAGATATAAGGTCCCAGATAACCTCACGGCTATT
>JABUQX010119708.1:0-15000 GCA_015478945.1 Trachelipus rathkii | reverse complement strand
TTTTCTAACCTCTCTGAAGAGAATTTATTTTTATTTTAATCAAAGTTGAATATTAACATATATTGGGGAAATAATATATGTAAGAGAGGTTTTCCCTCTAGTCTTTCTCTTCTCAAATAATGTAGGAGGCACTGCCTCCCTTGCCTACCCCGAAAAACCGCCATTGATAAATAAAGAATCGCAACTTCCTCCCCTTGAATATCTTTCAATTTATTTTTTGCACTTTCATTTTATTTCACATTTTCAACTTACACATACAACTTTCTCTTCCAACTCCATCTGTGTCAAATATCTATTTGGAGTATTATTTTCATGCTTCTTTTAATTAAGCCTCGTCTTTCACATCCTCTAATTCAGATTCCTAATTAAAATACACATATTTTAAAGCATTTAAAAGCTTCCTATTGCTATCATTTGAAAACATTTTTTATGTAAGGTTATTCAACTTTTTGGCTCCATCTCTCAAACCCATTTCCTTTAGGCCTGTAGAGTAGCTAAATGTACTTGCCAGTAAGACTCCGGATTCGCAGTTTCAAAATTTTTCCGGCTTCATCACTTTAAAATATGAAACTGTGGCTGCGGCTGTGGCTACGGCTCTAGCTCATTTGCACCAAAAAAATATTTTTTTACCTTCTGCTCTACCAGAAACCTTGCTGCTCCGAAACTTCGGTTCCAGTATGACTCCGCAGTCTTGCTTTCTTTTCGAATTTTCCTTGCGAATAGGGTTTTAATACTATTTTCACATAATTACCCGAACTCTTCTTCATTCTCAAATGTTAACCAAAAACTCTTTCCTATCAATCCTTGTTTACTCCTAACTCATCAGTACTCAGATCATTTTCATTTTTTTTCACTCTTCCATCAAATTGTCTCATTCCATAAATATGCCTCTTTTATTGCAAAATATGGCCCTGGCCCTGGCCCTGGCCCTGGCCCTGGCCCTGGCCCTGGCCCTGGCCCGATCACTTAGAAAACGTCGCCACACCCATTTAAAATACTTTATAGGGAAAGTTAGATAATAATGCTTAATCGATGTACTGTAAACTCTCCTTAATGATCTTAATTTTACTAATAAACATTTTAAATACTATTACCCCTACTACTACTACTACTACTACTACTACTACTACTACTACTACTACTACTACTACTACTACTACCACTGCTACAATAGCAACAATTACTACCACCAATAATAATAATAATAATAATAATAATCATAATAATAATAATAATAATAATAATATTAATAATAATAATAATAATAATAATAATAATAATAATAATAATAATAATAATAATAATAATAATAATAATAATAATAATAATAATAATAATAATAATAATAATAAAATTAATTTGCCTTGTAATAATAGCAGAGAACGAACGACGACGACCTCCTGAATGTGTAAACGTCTTCAGGGACCCTAGAGGGAGGTCCCCAAGAATGAGGTCCCCCAGAGGGAGGTCTCCAAGAAAGAGGTCCCCCAGAGGGAGGTCTCACCAACGTCTTATAAAATCTTTCGCTTTAAATAATGGATTTCTGGAAAGAGGAATTATTTAGAGCAAGGAGAAACGTCGGATTAAAGTCTCGACATTGAAAGTTTAATTATGAAAGTATGAAAGTCGAATGAAAGTTATGAAAGTTTTTGAAGAGGGGGAGTGGGAGGTCCCAAAATTGGTTGGGGGAAGACGAAGTGAGGTTGGGGGGGGATGGGAGTTGAGAGACTTTCAAATAATTTAGAGTTTGTTACTAAGTTTAATGATGTCAAAGCGTTTGAGTTCAAAGTTACAAATATTATTATTATTATTATTATTATTATTATTATTATTATTATTATTATTATTATTATTATTATTATTATTATTATTATTATTATTATTATTATTATTATTATTATTATTGTTCGGGAGCAAGCAGCAAAAACTTTGATATCATTTTTAAAGGAATGATAAATATTTACAGACCCAAAATATGGGCAGCCTGGCAACAGAACACAATTCCAATTGAATGTATTCTAATATTTTACCCTTCACTGGACAGAAGAAGAAGAAGAAGAAGAAGAAAAAAGAAGAAGAAGAAGAAGAAGAAGAAGAAGAAGAAGAAGAAGAAAAAAGAAGAAGAGAAGGAAGAAGAAGAAGAAGGAAGAGAAGAAGAAGAAGAAGGAGTGAGGAGAAGGAAAGAGAAAGAAGGAGAAAGAGAAAGAGAAGGCAGAAGCAAGAAGAAGAAGGAAGAAGAAGAAGAAGAAACAAGAAGGAGAAGAAGAAGGAAGAAGAGAAGAGAGAAGAGAGAAGAAGAAGAGAAAGAAGAAAAGAAGAAGAAGAAGAAGAAGAAGGAAGAAGAAGAAGAAGGAAGAAGAAGAAGGAAGAAAGAAGAAGAAGAAGAGAAGAAGAAGAAGAGAGCAAGAAGAAGAAGAAAGAAGAAGAAGGGAAGAGAAGAAGAAGAGAAAAAAGAAGAAGAAAGAAGAAGAAGGAAGAAGAAGAAGAAGAAGAAGAAGAAGAAGAAGAAGAAGAAGAAGAAGAAGAAGAAGAAGAAGAAGAAGAAGAAGAAGAAGAAGAAGAAGAAGAAGAAGAAGAAGAAGAAGAAGAAGAAGAAGAAGAAGAAGAAGAAGAAGAAACGACAACAACAACAACAACAACAACAACAACAACAACAACAACAACAACAACAACAACAACAACAACAACAACAACAACAACAACAACAACAAGTTAGAAGCTTTATTACAAAGATCATTATTTTACTAATTTACCTTTCATAGAGATAGGGTTTCCAATTTATAATTCCAGAATTCACCTTTCATGGTTTCATCTCATGATTCAAAATCCATTCCTAGGAACTCATCATTTAGCTTCTCTTCCACATCTTTCTTCAACCCGATAGTCATAACTTTTTTGCACTTATGAAGACGCTCTTCGATCACCTTGGGGCCAACTATTTTTATTCTTGTTTGCACAGTCGGTGACGTGCTTTCATAAACTCTTCTTCAAAACTCCTACAATCCAGGGTTTTTGGTCTTATGGTCTTATCCACAAAACCCTTATCCCCTTCATTCATTAAGAATCATTTATACTTGCGAACCGTTCAAAGTCTTGCCTTTCTTGCCTCTCTTTTGTGACAACTTCAATATATATATATAATATATATATATATATATATATATTAAATATAATAATTTATGATTATATATATTATATATAATATAGTATATATATATACATATATATATAATAAGTATTATATATCAATCTTGCCTTTCTGCCTCTCTTTTTGACAAGTCAATATATATATAATATAGTATATATAATATATATATATATAAATAATATATATATATATAATATATATATATATCATATATATATTAAACTATATATAAACACACACATTATGTGTGTGTTTATATATATATTTGGTAATATTATAATAACACCACATATTATATATTTATATATTAATATCTATAATATATATATATATATTATATATATATAGTAATATATATATATATTATATATATATATATATAAGCATATATATATATATATATAATATATATATATATATAATATATATGATAATATATATATAATTTATATATTATATATAATATTATACTATATTATACTATATATTCCATACACCTTTTAAAATTATATTATATAATTAATTATATATATATAAATATTATAATAATAATATATAAATATATATATAAATAATATATATAATATATATATTGTATATTATGGTGGGAAAATGACCCCTTCAACACCACAAACATAAAGCAGTTCATGTATTTAAGAAAATCCAAATCACTCCTTTCCGTTTTTTTCTCTCTCTCTCCTCTTTCTATATTTATATATATATATATAAATATAATTATATATATATATATTATATATAATATATTAAAAATATAATATATTATATCTATATATATATATATATATATATATATATATATATACTATATATATATATTAATAATATATATATAATATAATATATATATATACTATATATATATTGAAAAAACTCAGTGGGTTAAAAATACTCTATTTGACATTTCTTCTTTATTTGCAAATATTGGAAATTAAAGGTTCTAAAAGTATTAAAAATATACAGAACTATAATTATAGAAAGTACAATACTAAGATGCTAAAATTATACATTAATAATATATAACATAATATACAATATTAAGCATGAATAAAAATTGTTAGTATTTTGGAATATTTTATTTATTTTTGTCCTTATAGCTTTGTTTGAAAAAAGACTACATAGATGTATTTTTTAAATAAGTACACATTCACATCACTAATTAATACCCTATAAAAAATAACTACCTTCTAAATCACAACTTCATAGGATTTCTTAACGACTAGTGAGGTGTTTGTCTTATTATTCCTCAATTGTCAGGGCTCTCATTTATCAATAAAGTGCTTGAAGCTTGCTCTAATAGCTGAAAATTTCTTTTAATTTCTTCTGGGGCTGAATTTTTAGCTTTTGTAAGTTTCTTAGTTGTTCTCAGGTCTCTTCTATAACTTCCTTAATAATATACTTGATGATTTGGTTTTTAGGTTCACTTGAAGTATTATTAATTTCTGTTTATTCCACCTGAAATAGATTTCTTTTTGAAATTAATTAACTCTTGATTGAATAGATGGTTACTAAGTAACTTCATTCTTCCTAATTTGATTGAAGTTCAAATTCATTACTTTGCGATTTTTTCTCCAATTTACTTGGCAAAGTTGCAGTCTTTTGCTCAATAGCCTGGTTGATTTCGAAACAGCATTATACTGGCAGTATCTCCTAAAAATTTACTATTTTTTATTTAATATTTTGGCTTTCCTTTAGCCTTTTTTGCTATTTGCAAGCCCTTCATATTGTCACACCCTCTATATATTGCTTTAGTCATCAAGTTTCTTATCAAAATTCAAACTTTTTGCTTTTCTACTCTTGTAATATTTTGTTATTTTTTTAACCATTAGTTGATGCTCACATATCAATATTAAGGACTTTTCATATAATCCTTATTTTTTTTATTTCATTTTTTATAATTTAATCGCAGAAATAATAACAGTTATTCCCTTTGCTAAGATATAAGTTTTCTGCTTATTTTAGTTTCCTTAGAGCTTATTACAATTCTGTTGTCTAGTTCTAATCCTCGACTTCTCTCTCAAGATTAATTTTTTATTGTCTTTTCGATATTAGTGTTTCTAAAATTGTCTTCCTATCAGTACATTATTTTAATCTACTTATTCTCACTCTTTGAATTCATCCTTTGTAAATTTTTACTATTTTTCCTAATTTCCACATATTTCTTGGTTTGAAGTCATCATAAAGAACTAAATCTTCCCACTTGTGGATTCTTTTCTCTAACCATCTTATTCTCTTTGCTAAATAAAGGGACATATACTCCTTGATCCCATCTTTTCCAAAAACAAATCAGCAAATACTACTCGTTTCCATATTTTAGATAAGTACAATCCTTAATCTTGAAATAATCCTGGAGAAAAGTTATTATTGCCTTTAAGGGTTAGTAATATTTGGTGTTAAACTTCTAAGTTTTCTAAATCATTGGAAACTTCTGTTAATAATATTATTGTATAAAGAATTCTATCTCACAGAACAAAGTGTTCAAGTTATCATTGTCAATCATTATTGGCTTTCTAAGATTGAAGCTATTAAGTATATTTTACACTTCTAATGTGCTTTCCAAAATGCACTCCTTATATGAGAGCTATGAGGGGTTAGAATAACAGCTTATTTCTCTTTTACTCAAAAAATATTTTTACTTGCTATTTTCTAATTTTTACTTTCCTTTCAATTCTTTGTACTTTACAAATGTAATCAATATCACTGCGGTTATCAACTTTTCAACATTGCCTCTGCGCTGATAATCTTCTAAGATTATGAAAGCATCCGTACTAAGAATATAACATCTCTACAATGTATTCTCTACTACTTAATATGAAATATAAGGAAATGTTCGCTTTTCTCTTACTTTCCCTCTTCCCTTTACCACAAGAAAAGGACCAAAAGCATCAATACAATACTTTTAAATGTGGTACATTCAATTCTAATTCTATGCTTGGCAAATTCTCCAACAATGCTGGAGTTGCCTTGTTTGGAGGCTTCTAAATTTGCAATCTTGAGGATCTTCTATACTTTGCTTGCTCCAAGATATATTTCTTTCTTAAAGCATTTAAAACTGTTGTTTTCCTAAAATTTCCATATTCTATGAGGTAATGTCTCATTATTACATCTGTAACATACTATTGCAAGATAATATGTATGTATTAAATCAAAAGACACATCATCAATTTCTTTTCCTCCCACACTACCCTTATATTTCCATTGATCATCTATAAATGTAGAATTTTCAAATGTCGCCTTTGCCAAGGTCTTCTTTTTCAATTTTCTTGTATTGTATATCATGAAATTCTTTAATTTGTACATATTTGTAAATAGCCTTTTCTGCACTTTAATTCTGTGATTGTCATAGGACCTTTATTCCAGTTTTTCTTATGCAATTTTCTTTACTTTAAAATCCATCTCTTGTTTTTAATCTCATCCAAATCTGACACAAGAATTATAGTTTTTATTTTTTTAAATTCAGATCTCATAGGCTTTCCCCTTTATCAAATAGGAAAACTTCTCAAAATATTTTTTTTATTATTATCATTTATTTTAACCCGTCACTAATAATTACAATTCAGAAACTTTTATTCGAAAACTTCAATTAACAATCAAATTACAATAATTTCCCTAAGTTTATTTTAGCTTACTGTAAATAATGTCATTGCTTATATTTGTTTCTGATCTAATATAATTAAAATATTGGTACAAATATTTGAATGAAAATTAAAAATTTAATAATTATTGTAATACTATTCACTATCTATCCAAAAATACTCTTGCTCTATGTCATATCTAATCATCTTAAAATTTAGGGATATAGTTAAATCGCTTAATGTTGCTGCACATCCCAATCAGTCTGGAGATATTAACATCAAATTTTATTTAATGGTATCAATCATGTTTAATAATACCAATGAAAAAATATTTTTCATCATTTCTCTCCAAGTATCTTATATATGCACTGCACAAGCTATTTGCTAACCACTGAAAATATATGCTCTTTCTTGTTCTTACCCTTTTAACTTTAGACAATTTGATTGTGATGCCTTGGAACTTTGAAAATCATTGCTTATACCTATCACTTAGCCCATTATGTAAACCTCTTTTTTCTTAAGTGAATTTCATCATCCCAATTAATCTTTTTATTCCATAACTTTAAAATACTTTTTAAGCTACTAGTATACTCGGCTAATAAATCAAGTGATTCATATATGTAAAAATGCAAAATAGTATACTTCTTTTGTCAATTCTTTATTTGTTATACAACTCTATCTTTCATTAAATCTATTTCTGGGTCGCCAAACTTAAAGCCTAATACTTTTGAAGGTCAATTTAACTTAAGAATAGTTTCATTACTTTAAAATCCTTACGAAAGTCTGATTAATCATATTTCTAATTTCTTTATAGATTTTAAGCTACTTGTTGCAGATTAAAACCACTAATTTTTAAAATTTCTTTACTTCTTTAAAATGCTTAGCCTCATTTTCTGATTCACAATTTAACATCACCAAACATAATAAAATTTCTAGGGTCATGGTATCTTTGCATAGACTTCTGAATTTTTTGCTTCAATTACATTTTGTAGTTTGCTTCAAAACATAATTGCAATTTAAGTTAGCTCACACTTTCCCCCCCCAAAAATTATAGTGGAACTTTAACTCTTTTCTTTGGATTTTTATATCTAAATATACCATCTGCGGAACCATAAAATAACGTGATAATCTTTATCTTTTCAGAACCTGTATGATAAAACATCTTCCTCTCATATCTGCTATGAAAAGCATATTTCTCTTTTTGAACCTTACAAAAGGATGCCTTGTAGATTGGATTGTCTGCCTGTGAGTAAACTCTTATTTAACAGAAATACCATTATTGTAAGGCTGCAATTGAATACTATACTCTCATTTTTTCTTGATGAATAATACTTTGTGGGTAATAGAACATCGGTGTAGCGAACAATTCACAGTCTCTAATAAGTATGCAAAATTAAGTTAATCATTTCATCTATTTTTTCACTATAATGTACAAAATATTCTTTATCTTCAAAAATTTACTTTTTAATGAATAACATCTGAGTAAAGCTTATATATGTTTACTACTCAAAATTTCCTAAATTAAGCTATAAAATGTAAACCTTTTTAAAACGTAACAAAAACTACTTAGAAAAATCCATATTCTTCAATTGTATATTTCCTTTTAAAGTAACATGGTAAAAAGATACTAAAAAATGATAAGATAAAAGCATATTGTTTCGAGAAAGGTAATCCTATTATTAAAAATTTTCATATGTTAATAACTGACGGGGTCCAATCTGGCGAACCTGTTAAAGCCCATTCCAAATGAATACTAACTGCAAAGAAGTCTTAAATGACCTCTACTTACTTCTTTGGGTTTAACAATTTACTTTTATTCATTCCTATTAATAATCCAATTTTTGATTCTATGAAGTTGAATGGCACATGACTCAAGTATTCTAATCTATTTATATCTTGATAATGGACTCTACTTCCATTTAAAATGCAATTTTCTTTTGCAAATATACATTATTTATGGTTTCAGATTTCCTTCATCTCAATATCATAGATTTCTAGTTTAAAAGCTTTTGTAATTGTTTCCCATACATAGTAGTTATATATCTATGTCTTTATGAGTTCAGTATATGACATACCTAAATTTGTTGCGGTTATAATGTAAAGCCATTACAGGTTGATGAAGAATATGTATCTAGACCAATGAATTAATAACTTTATTCTTACTTTAAAGCTTTAATTTTACATCTGCACCCGAGGATATAATAGCTTTCTATTACCTACTTTTGTCTGAAAGTTTTTGCTTCATTATCCTGATGCTTTGACTTCTACTTTCTCTTCTTATCTCCAACATTCACAGTGATGTGCTGAGTAGAGAATATTTAGCTCATCTTGCTCTTTCTTTGTGAAATTGCACTATCTTTTTCTATGCAAAATTTTAAATGTATCTTATCACATTTTCACAGTTTCTCTTGATCCCATTCTGTCGACAAAACGTATTTATTTCCATTCTTTAAAAACTTTTTATTCATTAATAAACTTTTTATTTCATTCAGGAAAAAATCTTAATTTCCATTTAATTATACCATGATTGTCTTTTTTACAAAATTTGCAAACTGTGATTTATTATATATTATTAGTATTTTATATTATCTATTATTATGATTTATTATTATTATTATGATTATTATTATATTCATTATTATTATTATCATCTATTATTATTACTATTTATTGATTTACCATTATTATTTATGTTAATTAATATTCCATTTATTATTATTATTATTAAATTTTTATTATTATTTCTATGTAATATATTTTCTTTGTATATAAAATGACTTATATTCATCATTGTTTTAATTTTGTTTTTTTTTGTTTATGTACCCAATGCATTCACAAACAACGTGTGTTCATTTATCCTTGCTTCTTATTCTAACAAACTTTGTGAATTACTAAAGTTTACCTTTTTATTTCTTGAATTGCATAATTACTTAATTATCTCCACTTATCACGTTGTTTGTAGGGAAGTTTTTTAAAACCTTTCTATAAATAGACCAGGTCTAGAATCAGATCATTCAATGGAGTGAATATTTCCCATGCATTATTAATGGTCTAAAAATAAAGAAATCTCCATAGCCTCACATTTCCATTTTATTTCATTCCAGTTTCTCTAACTTTTCAACATATGTCATAGCAATACTTGTTCAATTTCCATACGTTTCTCGAGTTTTCTACTGCCTTTTATAACATTTCTTCATCCAATATGCATAAACTTCTCACTATTTTTCCTGACTTTACCTTCTGTGTATACTGATTAAAATAGGTAAAGCTTGTTCATTTCATTTTCACATTTTCCTTCTATATTGTTTAAAAAATTAGCCATAAATATTTTTAAATTTTAGTTGGATCCTTTCCAGAAAGAATACTTCAGGCTCAACCAATTGGAGAGGATTCTTAACTACGTCATTATATTTTTGTTTAAAATTTCTTACTTCTTAGACTCCTTGATTATTTATTTGTCACCTATACTATATCTGTAGTTGATGAACATTTTCAATTTATTCATTTTCTACAGACGATTCGTTAACCGACCAATTTTCTTACTTCTAATTTTGTTCAAATTTTAATTGCTTGAAATCTTTTGATGACTACTGATGTTGTACAATCTAAATTTTTAGTTTCCTTTCTTTTGCAAACTATCCACCATGATTTTTTCATTCTTATTGTACCTCTTTAATTCGAGCAACAATGATTTGTGCTTATGAATGTTTTGAACTAGAATATACTTACTTACTCGATTATATACTAGCCACTATCTTGTGTTTAATCCTTGGCTCATATTGTTCATTTGCTATTTGAAATTGCACTTTTCAATTCATAAGATGGCTTTTAGTTCTAATGTAGCACTGCTGCGTATTTTCTGCTCTACAGATTCTCTATTCATTCACCTACAAGATTTTTTAGAATTCGACCTTTGCGCTAAATAATTCATCAGTTTTTATTATCAAAACTTAAGTCTAAAATATTATGAAAGAAGCAAATTGCCTTTAATAGTGTTATTTTTTTGATATAGCAGCAAGTTTCCTGATAGGAACTTTTTAAAACCTCCTTAGTTGTTTCAATTTCATCTATATTTTCTATAATCGCCATTTTTTTTTTTTAAATAAAAAAAAAAAATTATTAAAACGTATAGATGTAATTATAACTCTTATTCAAATAAATTATTATAAATATGATGAAAATGGGTCATCGTTGCCTAGAAAGGTCAGATAAATTTTAATATTTCAGTTATATATAGTACCTGTAGTAGGGGAGGGATTCCTCACGACGATGGTCAAAATGACCAACGGCGCTTGACCACCTACCTGACCTTTTTGACCTTCACTTTTTGGGCCTTGACCTTTGTTTACCTTCACTTTTGGGCCTTGACCTTTTCTGGCCCAAATTTTTACCTCACCTTTACCTTTTTGGGCTTAACCCTACTTTTTGAGAACCCTATTTTTGGAGAACCCTAATTTTTGAGGAACCCAAATTTTTTAGAACCCAAAATTTTTTGCAACCCTAATTGTTGGCAACTCCTTCGGAATACGGGTGCGCCAAACGTTGCGTAAGCAACGTTTACTTACCCACCCTATTTTTTCGACCAACCTTGGTCTTCAATGTCAATTTGCCCTAATTTTTGCACCTTAATTTTTTCGCGGCAACCCTGATTTTTGCACCCTTCGAGAAGGGTTTCGCCAACTGTGCCAGCAACCGTTGTAGTACCCCCTAATTTTCGACCAACCTTTGTTCTTCCATGGGTCAATTTTACCCACGGAATTTTTTGTCCTTCCTAGGTGACTTCAACCTCTTTTTAGTCTAACCTGTGTTTTATCATTGATATTCGGCATTACCTTGTCAGTCTACCTGGGTAATTGCACGCTAATTTTTGCCCACTCGTTACCCATCCTATTTTTTCGACCACCCTGTCTTCCATGTTGTCAATTTGCCACCCTTAATTTTTGCCACCCTTAAGGTTAGCCTAATTTTTTGATCTTTACTTTTGTCCTTACCTTTCTCCAAAGCTTGCCATACACCGGGTCAATTTTGGGCCACCCTAATTTTTTCCATCCCTAATTTTTCGGCAGACCTATTTTTTCCACCCTTTGGTCTTCCAGGGTCAATTTTGAGAACCCAATTTTTTTCGGCAACCCTTATTCTACGGTACAATTTTGATGCCTCAGCTGATGCTCAACTTTGATGCCCCAGCATAAATGATGGTTCATGTTTGATGGCTCAACTTTGATGCTCAACTTTATGGCTCAACTTTGATGCTTTCATCTTTGATGGTTACCTATATGTTGGTTCAAGCTTTGACTGACTCTAATTTATGAATGGTTCAATTTGATGGTCCCAATCACCGTAAAGAGTTTCCTAGGGATTGTTCTATTAAGTTCTATGATATCTATGAGTGCAGTGAGTCAGGTAGATGTGCCAACGTGAGTGCCAATGAGCCCAATGGTGCCAATGTGCCAATAGGGCAATGTGATGCCAATGATGCCCAAGTGAGTCCAATAGAGTGCCGAAGGTGAGTGCACCATAGTGCCATAGTGAGATGCCACATAAGGCCAACTGAGTGACACTTTTTTCAAGCTTTTCTAGCCCCCCTGAGCCTAGATACCCTAATAATGGGTGTCTACCATAGGTATAAGCGGTATGAGGATCGATTGTGCTTATATTCAAGTGCTAGGATGCTTCCTATAATGAGTTAGGCTTTTTCAACACTTATACCACGTAATGGCACTTATACACAATGACACTATGAACTATAACACATTCACTAGACACTTATACACACTTGACACTTACATACACTACACTTCCATAGACACTTACTTCACCATAGACACTTACTACCCATAGTCACTCACACTTGCCAAGCCACTTGCCATTGTGTAGTATTAATTATAAGTTGCTAGATTTCCTCCTCGTTCCACCTTTAACTGTTTCTTACCTTTTCTACCTACATCATAGAACAGAATAAATTTAGTTCCCCTATAGTACATTTGGAACACCAGGGCGCAGCATGTGCCCGCCGCGCAAAGACAGTCAACCGCACACCCGTGCGCCCCGCCGCGTCCCCTCCCGCCGTACCCGCCCGCCCGCGTGCGCCCGCAGGCGCACATCCGTACGCGCCCCGGGGCCCCGCATGCTCATTTCCCCCCGAAGGAAAAATAATATATATTATAATTATATAATATATATATACATATATATAATAATAATATATATATATAATATAAATAATATTTATATAGTATATATATATATATAATATATATATATAATTATTTATATATATATATTATATATATACTATATATAATATATATATATATATATATATTATATAATATACGATATACTTATTTTATTTCAACTTAATACATTGTTTGGCTTCCATAAATTACTAACTAACTTAACCATCGACATCTTATATTTACTTAATACTTTTAATTTATATTTAAAAATTTCATAAGAAGAGAACAGGATTACCTCTATATATAAAATCTATTTTACTACAATTTACGAAATTATTATCAAAACATTAACATAACTCAAAGCAGTAAATCAGTAACAATCAATAGAGGGTTACCTAACACCAAGGGTTAGTATGCTTTTGTTTACTGCTTTATGCTTAATCATGGTACTGCTTAACTTTATATGTTTTACGCTTAACTACATATTATATTAAAATACATACCTTAAGCAGTTAAAGTCAGCAAATCAATGAGGTTACATAGCAACAACGGCTGTTAGATGCTTATTGTTTTTACTGCTTTACTCTATGTAACTCAGGTTACTGGCTTTTAAACTCATGTTTCTTTTTAACTCATATGTTTACTGCCTTTAACTCATGGTTTACTGCTTTAACTCCATATTTTACTGCTTTAACTCATATATTTATTGCAAACATTACATGCCTTAAAGCAGTATCAGTAAATCAATAGAGGTTGACCTAACAACAAGCAGATACTAGTATGCTTTTTATTTACTCTTTATTCTAACTCAGTTTACTTCTTTAAGTCATTGTTCTCCCTAAATTCAAATACTTTACTGCTTTAACTCATGTGTTTTACTGCTTTAATCAATAATATTACATATTTCTTTATTTGTTTTAAACTTATAATTTATTATGTATTTTATTATTTAGTTTATTTATTTATATTATAACTTAGTTATTTACTTCATGCCTATTATATACATACACAACAACACACACGCACACACACGCACACACACACACACAATATATTAAACTTTACTACGGGTTTATTTGAAAATGGAGTTTTACGCTTATATTAAACAAACAAGCACAATAATACGAGCATTCACACACACGCACACAACTACTATTTACGTACACCACACAAAGGATTACTCATCACATACAATTTACATTACCACTCAGATTACTTACCTCACACCAATTTACTTACACTTCACACACATTACTTACACTAACAAACTTAACACTCAAATTATTACACACCAATTCTACACACACACTTATTACACACACACACATAGTTATTCACTCACACCCAGTATGTACTTAACACAACCACCCACAACAACACGGCACACCACTTGGCTATAACTTAATATTAACATTTTTTAATAAACACGTACATTATACTCATTCAAAGTATAACTAAAAGTATTCCAACTTCCTTAACTTATAAGAGCAATCTACTTAACAAAGCATTTTAGTACTAATACTTTTGTTATAAATTTTAACTATGCAATTTAAAAATATTTACTAAAATTTATAAATTTTATTAAGATAGTCGTACCCAATTAGGTGCAATGTTGTTAAATTTGAAGGAAAGCACCTAGCACGTCTACATCAAGCTATGCACGTTTTTCATTAGACTTACTGCTTACATCATCTTTACGTAATAAGTATAAAAATAAAAAGTTCTCTCTGCAATATAACATTATTTTATTAAATCTTTCTAATTCTACTAAAAATAAAATATTCACTTATTTAAAATTTGTCTCTATAACTAAAATTCAAAGTTTTTAATATCCTGGATACTATTATTAGTATTATATATATTATTTACCACATTAACATAATGAAAAAAAAAAAAAAAAAAAAAATGAGAAAACAACTAACCGCACTCACAGTAACAAATCTACTTCCTGGGAGAATGCTTGAAAACACTTTATCCTAATATGTAGAAATAGCCTTTGGATCGCGAGCATGCCTATATCTCCAGTCAAATATATTTCAAATACCTTTTTCTGTAAAAGTGGTGCAATAACTACGTTACT
>JABUQX010119707.1:0-22500 GCA_015478945.1 Trachelipus rathkii | reverse complement strand
TCTTTTATCCACATATCATATATACACATACTTATATCCACACCCTTCTAGACAACATCTACAGACATCCCTATCCCTCATATCCCTATGTGTGGGGGGAAAAAAATTGCCGAGATCGTATGTCCTGCGTGTCGTAGAAGGCAACCAAGTGATGGTGGTAGTTGGGCTGGCTGGCCACCAACACCTTCATATCTTTGCCAGGGAATGCTACCTGTGAGAAGGTAGATTAAGCGTCATCGGCGTCCTATCTTTCGGCGAAAAATGCGAATCGCATGGATACATAGAATGTCGTGGAGGAACAAATGTTGAGGGAGAGAGGTGATAAATGTATTAGAGAGGGCAAATTTGATTTGCTAGCTGTGATTGAAACAAAGATGGAAGGAAACGTTGAAAATTCTGGTGTGAAATGTGTTTGTGTTGGTGGAAAGGAATGAAGGGGATAGAAAGATTTGCAATTCTTGATGTGTGACTTGTGGTAGAGCTATGGTAGATTTTGTGTGTGTGAGTGCTAGAATTCTAAAGGTTAAATTTAAGTTTGAATAAGTAAAAGTATGTGTGGTTGAGACATATGGTCCATCTGAGAGTAATTTTGAAGAGTGCAATTTTCTGTTATAATCTGAATGACGTTTTGATGGGGATGAGTAGGGGATTTAGTTCATTTGCTACATATCTGCCTATATATATATATTTTTTACAGTTGTCACCACCACTCACAGTCAGAGCCCTTATTCAAGGAAGGAGGGGTGTAGTAAGCCTCAAAAGTTCTCACAGTCTAACGAAAATTTTGCAGATGAGTACGGGCACAAGCTTTAAAATGAGGAAATAAAATTTGTCATGAAGCAAAACAAAAGATGGAAAACAATTCCACAGAACAGAGGTGGCTGGAAGGGGAGGACGCACCACAGCGAACTAGCCTTGGAGTTACCAATATCAACAAATATCAACACAGATACAGCACTCCTTGTGCAACGAGGCGTCACGTAAAGGTGGTGGTACGCAAATAATAAGTTCCCTCGACTTGCCGCTTGGGTGCCTATAGAATAGAGATAAAGCACCACAAAAGAACAGTTTATAAGCCTCTTTGCCTTTGCCTCGACCCTATCCAAAAGTCGGGTAACCAGAGCCCCCTCCCCCAAAATATATGAGAACAGTACTCCATACAAGGGCGGATGAGACCCTTGTATAGCTGGAGCAACTGAGAAGAGAAAAAAAAGTCTCGCAGTCTAAACAGAACTCCCAGTTTCTTTGAGGCCTCCCTAGCAACCGTTGTGACATGAGGTTTCCAAGCACATTTTTTTGTTTATGTTAAGGCCAAGGATGTTTATATTGTCAACAGGGAGACGAGGGTAGGAACCGTCGAAAGAGATAGGAAAGTTAGAATACATTTTAGAGATTTGCAGAAGCTGGGTTTTTAAAGAATTGAATTTCACAAGGTTGAGATCACCCCCCATCCTGAAATTCTATCCAGATAAAAATAGGAAAGATTAAGACAGAGGCAATTTAGAAGTAAAAGAGAAGCAGAACTGAAATGAGTTGAAGGAATGAAGGCTGAGCCAATGGTATAAGGAAAGGATAGAGAGTTAGATGTGTGAGAAGATCATTAATGAAAAGTAAGGATAAAGTAGGAGATAAGACAGAACCCGATAAAAATAGGAAAGATTAAGACAAGAGGCAATTCTAGAAGTAAAAGAGGAAGCAGAACTGAAATGAGTTGAAGAATGAAGGGTTGAGTCATCGGTATATAAGTGGATGAGTTAGATGTGCAGGTGTGAAGATCATTAATGAAAAAGTAAGGGATAGTAGGGAGATAAGACAGCAGAACCCCAGAACACCCACTATTGACAGAAAAAAAGAAGAAGAAGAAGTCGCCCCACTAACAACAGCCGATATTTAGAGATTTGAACTAAAGCTAGACATAATTAAGCAAAGAGAAAGGGGGGAAACCCAAAGAGGGGAGCTTGGAGAGCAGTACGCATGACATACCCGGTCAAATGCTTTTGATATGTCAAGCTCACCACGCCAGTCTCTCCGTAGTGTTCCTAATGGCGGAAACCATAAATACGTTAAAATGGAAAGTATATCGCCAGAAGAGAGCGCTGAAAGCCGCACTGGCTATCGGAAAGAAGGGAATGAGTTTCCAGATAACTAAGAAGTGAAAGTTGAGAAGGGTTTCAAAGATCTTGATAGAATACAAGTGAGAGTTATAGCGCGATAGTTAGAAGGATCAGAGCGCCCTTCCTTTTCTTCTGAATAGGTTGGACATGTGCGAGCTTCCAAAACTGAGGGAAAATAGTATTAAGATACAGAGAGTAGAGTTGAACGAGAGGGGCGGGATGGGGCGGAAGCACACTCCCTCAAAACTTGGGAGGAATGCCATTCACCTGCCTTCCTATCCTTCTCATAGATTTCTTGGGGCCTATGCACCCATCAAATAAAATCACAGGTAACAAAGATATAGGTCACCTGAGAGGGAGAAGGAGGAGAAGAGATATGCCAGAATCGCCTGTGGGTTGTGGAAGTGCTAGAGGGCAGAAGAGATTGGCCTTTCAGTTGGAGAATTAACAAATCAGAGAAAAGGGAGATTTACAGAAGTTGCTCGAGATGTTTTTGGCAAGAGGCCAGAAAGATTTGTCAGTAAGATAACCAAGGAGGTTAGCTCACTTTCGTTTGATGAAGCCCGCTTTGCCTCGTCGGCAGATCCCTGCAACGATTTCTCTAGCTGAATGAAAATTGGCGAGAGTGATTGGAAAACGAGAATTTTTTCACCCCCGATACGCAATGTCTCTAGTCTGAATGGCCGATAACAAGCACGATTGAATCATGGTTTATGAGTGAGAAAGATTTAGTTGAAGAAGGAATGAACTTGCTAGTCCCATCAGCGATTAACAGCTCCTTCCTTATCTTTTAAATATTTATACACATCCATCATTATTCCTAACTGAGGTAGCTAATTTGCTATCATCTGCAAACTTGGAACCTTACATTTAAGTCACTGGTCTAAATATTTTATACATATATGAAGAACAGCAACTTGACCTAAGAAATCGCACGGACCACAAAACATGTCTCCTCATTTCCATTAATAAATAAATACTTTTCATATTCATTAATTATTATTATTATTATTATTATTATTATTATTATTAATATTATTATTATTATTATTATTATTATTATTATTATTATTATTATTATTATTATTAATATTATTATCATTATTATTTTTACTATTATTATTATTATTATTATTATTATTATTATTATTATTATTATTATTATTATTATTATTATTATTATTATTATGAATATTATTATTATTATTATTATTATTTTTATTATTATTATTATTATTATTATTATTATTATTATTATTATTATTATTATTGCTTATTATTATTATTATTAAAGACATCAAAAAATTTTGATCGCTTAAATAATTTCGAGGGTTGAACCCCTGACCCCCTTGTCTACAGCCTTGTATATATATATACTATCTTATATATATAGTATATATATATATATATATAAGTATATATATATATATATATATATATATATATATATATATATATATAGAGAGAGAGAGAATTTTTTCAATAAATTTTTCAAATAATCGTCATCGCCATCGGCAAAATCACATCGCCAAAATTTACTATAACGTCATCGTCATATCGCAAAAATTTCATAATCGTCCTATCACTAATATATATATATATGTTAAGGTTATATATATATAAGAATAGTATATATTAAATAGATATATATTAAGTATATATATATATATCTAGCATATATATCTATAATAAATATATATTAGCTTATTTAATGAAAATAATTTTCTTGTTCACACAACTGCACGCAAGCAAAACAAATTATTAACTTTCTGAATATTTTATACATTCAATATGTCCACATTTAATAATTGTAAAATTTAATGTGGATGTTATAAGGATGCGGATGTCACATATATCTTTAAACTATACCACTTATTCCCTCACCTCATATAATTTTACTACTATACATTAAAACTAGTAACAACATACCCTCATGTAGAACCCTAAAAACTTAGTTCCCTTCCATTCACTAGAGATTTAAATAACCAGTCAAATTCAAAATATCTAAACTAGGGCTGAAAAACGTATGTTTTTTCAAATCTTTTTCATGAAAAACATATGTTTTTTTTTCATGTTTTTTTTTTTCAGTTTTTCATTTTTTTCATTAAATGTATTTTTAAAAATATAAAGAGGCTAATATGATATTTCACTTGAATATTTTCATTTTTCAAATATAAGGATACTTGAAATTAAACAAATATTCCATTATGATTTATAAAATAGCAGAACTTTTCTTTTATATTTTATCAATTGTTTTCAAGTATACTTGGGCTAGGTAGGTTGTAACCTGCAAGACTGCCGTTTGTAGGTTTTACTCTTCTAATTTCTAACTATGTATTTTTCATTTGTATCATATAATAATATTTATAATTTACTTATTAAATATTAATGTATATTATATTTATATAGAATGAGTCTGAATGACAAAACTCAAAAGTGACTTAAGGGATGCAAATGAAATAATAAAAATATTGAAATTAAAATTATACCAAGATTGTAAATGAAGGAGGATGAGTGAATGACTAAATTAAATATTTGGCTTTGGAATATCAACTTTTGATTCACTAATCACTAGTCCCCACTCCCTAGACCCCAGTCACTACTGAGTACTGACTACTGTGTTGTGACTACTGTCAAGCTCATTATCACTGGCTCATCAGCGTGATCAGCCACATTTAATTTTGATATGACTGATAAGTCTGATACTTCAGTTGTATGAAGTATCGTGTGAGAATGACTGTGGTGAAGGAGCAGGGGCAGTAACAGGATTCTTAAGCTTAGCTGCCTTAGCATAATTATCTCTCAGAGGGAGAGGGAGAGGGGGGAGCTAGAGGGGGAGCAAGAGATACTAGTTTTGTAACGTCTACACAACAAAAGTTATATTCATGCGAGGGCCTTGCTACCTTTTATTTCCAAAAGTACAGTATACAACTTTTGCGCGTGGCATTTCTAAATTCTGATTAAATAATTATGATAAAAATGTTACTGAAAGCTGAAACAGAGTAAGAAAACATTAATGAAGCCACAAACAAAATATTATGAATATCAAAAATTCAGAATATAAAATAAAAATATGGAACCATAAAAATTTTGAACACAAACCCAGGGGCTTCCACCTTGTAGAAATGGGAACCAAAAATGTCCTAATTATATATATTTTACAAAAATTTATAATACTATAATTGTTTAAAAGATGTAAATTCTACAATTTAATTGAAAAACGAAAAACAAATTTTTACTTGTTTACAGGCTGTGTTTTTCATGAAAAACGTATTTTCTAAGCAGAAAAACGAGCTGTTTTTTTCCTTTCCCAACCCTAATCTAAACTCAAATTCAAATATCTAAACTCAGATACGCTGGTTCCAGTTGCTACCTCTTCCAACACATGATTTCACACAGCGGACTCTCCCTCACCCATCATCATCGTTACTCTTCTCCCCACATTTACTTTCAAACCCTCCTTACACACCCTATCAAAACCCTCTATATCAATTCTCTCTCAACTTTTTTCAGATTTGCCACATAAAAACAAATCATCTGCACAAAATAAGCAGTACCCTCCACTCTTCCATTCTCAATCAAACCCCCTCCCCTGCAATCCCTTAGAGATAACACACTCCCTGCCTCTAATATTAAACCAATCACTCTTGACACCATTTATTCTTAACTTTCACAATCAAACACATACATACTTTGATTTCATTCAGATGCCTACCACCTACATCATATATCATAAATACATAAATAGGAAGAGCTAATGTACAGAAAAGTGAAGATGACGCATCAGCATACACACTTCAATTGAAAAAGCAGTGTCCTTCTCGACAGAATAGCTTGAAAATAATTGAGTTAAGTTGGAAAACGGGAATTAGCTAAGGAAAATAATAAAAAGGTAAGAAAGAGCAATTTGAAATAATTTCAAGCACTTGTTACTATTGTGGACTGTCTTGATATTATTGACTGTCTTATTGTGTCTGTCTTAATTCATATATAAACCTGGTTGAGCTCATTGTCTGAACTGCACTTGGTACATCACTACTCAATTAATATAAATAGGTCCTAGGCAATGGTTAAGCTAATTTTGAACCTTCTCATTCTTATAGTTATAAATCTATTGAATTGAATCTGGAAGGAAATAAAATTATCGACCTGTCAGTGTATTGCACTCACAAAAGAGATGATGAACAGATTGCAGGAATAATTTGCTAAAGCTAAGAGTTGGAGGAACTTTGGACATACTGTCTTTGAGTGATACTGTTAGGCTGACTTATGCATTTTTTAAAATATTTTTTAAAAATTTATTAAATTTTTCCCAAATTAGTTTCAAGAGAATTTGTCCCATTAATAATTTCTTCTTTATTCAGTAGCCTATATCAAAATATGAAATTTATTAAAATAAATATTAAAATGGACATCAAACATGAAATTGAAATAAAGGAAGAAGAAAAGCAAACAATAGAACAAAATAATTATTTGATCGAGAAATACGTACCATATCTCCAAAGCAGATATCAAAGTAGATTTCATTCCAACTCAAACCTCTATATATATATATATATATATAAGGTTATATATAGTATATATATATATATATATATATATGTATATATATAGTATATATATATATATATATATATATATATATAAGTAGTAGTATATATATATATATATATATAAGAAAGATATTCAGGATATATATATATATATATATATATATATATATATATATATATATATATATATATATATATATATATATATATATATATATTTGTTTTTTGTGTATATATATTTCAGTTCGTGTACAGGACTCACTATGGCACACTGGGTTGGAAAATCGACTCCATGGGTGGGTCCTGACTCATACTTTTTTAAATATCATAAAAGAAAATTTAAATGGTGAAATAAATATTTAGTTAAAAATAAATAAATAATAAATAAAAAGATATCCTTACATTATATATAGTCCTAATGTTACATAACAAAATTAAATGTTGTTAAGAATATGTATGGTAGATCTTGGAGATAAGAGATGGTAGAGTAACTATCAAAATGGGAGGATTTAGACTTGTTAGAGTAGGAAAATGACGGCGAATAGGGTCCAGTTTAGGGCAATCAATGAAGATATGGTGAACAGATTGCAGGGCATGGCAATGGCAAAATTTTCAAATAAAAGTGTGATCCCTTGACATGTAGTGGCTGTGAGATGTGTTGGTGTGGCCAATGCGGTGGCATGCAAGTATCACCTCTTGCAAACGCTTCCATCAGTGAGAAGAAGACCACTCACCAATGTTCAGCTTTACACTTCTAAGTTTTGCCCCTCGCTGATCACTCACCCAGCATTCCTGCCAGTAAGACCAGAAGCCTTGCCAGAGAGCTGGATAATAATCAGTTGATGGGAGGCAACCTTGTTGAATGGCATCCAGAAGTTACCTAGAAAGAGGAGGCGGCCATTCTGGCCTCTCTGTCCACCATTTCATTGTCAGTTACCACTACATGAGAGGGGATTCAACATAGTGTAATTTGTTTCTTGCGAGAGTGGAGCAGCTGAAGAAATTGTTGTACAGCAGATACCATTATGTTTTTAGAATATGGGGCTTTAAGCGCTTGGAAGGTGCTGAGCTAATTTGAATAAATGACATAGGAGTGGGCTTGGTTAAGGAATAAAATTCGAGAGGGCAATCATTTTAGCCATTAATTCTGTTGTAGAAATTGAAGCAAGAAGGGAGATGGTATGGGAGAGGTTGTAGTCAGGAATACAACAAATCCACCCACACTATCCCCTGTTTTAGAGCCATCAGCAAACACTGTGGAATGATACCTTTAGCAAGGCAGTGGAGTGGTTATATTTGGAGAGATAGAGGTCAGGACCAGGCAGATGGTGGGAGCAGGGAATAGCCAAAGTGTCTACCCTTCATAAGGTAACAGTAGCACCTTTTGGAAAGGGATGTTGAAGTTCAGGATGTTATAAACTGTTTGCAAATGGCCAGGAAAGAGGATTCTGAGGTATCTCCCTCAGAATCGGCGTCAGAGCGGCGGTATTGGGGTTTCAAAGCGAAGATAACTTGTGCATATGATGTATTCCCTTCGAAGAGAGAGAGAGAGAGTGGCATCACATCAGATTCAACTTCAAAGCTCACCTGGGGGATGATTGGAAATCTCTAGGGAGATACAGATCGCCTCATTTTGAATGGGATCTAACAGGTGTAGTAGAGTTGGGGATGCCTGACCATATATTATGCAGCCATAGTTCAGCTTCAATAGGATTAGGGTATGTAGAGACTTAAAAGGAGCTTGCGATCGGCACTCCCAAGATTTTGAGACTAGATGACGTTGACTCAGGTCAAGCACCTCCCCCACCCCCACCCCCCCCCACCCCCGCCCACCCACCCCCCCCCCCCCCCCCGACCCCCTCCCCCCCCCCCCCCCCCCCCCCCCCCCCACCAACAGACCCCCCCCCCACCCCCCCCCCCCCCCCCCACCCCCCCACCCCCACCGCCCCCCCCGCCCCCCGCCGGCCCCCCCCCCGCCCCATCCCACCCCCGCCCCCCCCCAGGACAGCCACGCCCTCCCCCCCCCCCCCCCCCTGAACGCCCCCCCCCCCCCTCCCCCCCACCCCCCCCACCGACCGTACCGACCCCCGAACGACCCCCCCCCCCCACCACACCCCCCCCCCCCCCCACCCCCACCCTCCACCACCCCCCCCCCACCCCCCGGGACCCCCCCCCCCCGGCGTCCCTCCACCCACCCCACCACCCCCACCCCCCCCCCCCTCCAACCCCCCCCCCCCCCCACAAACTACTACCCCCCCCCCCCCCCCCCACCCCCCCCCCCCCCCCCCCCCCCTCACTCCACCCCACCCCCCCCCCCCCCCGCCCCCTCCCCCCCTCCAACCCCCCCCCCACCCCCCCCCCCCCACCCACACACCCCACCCACACCCCCACACCCCCCTACCCCACCCCCCCCCCCCCCCCGACCCCCCACCCCACGGACCCCCCCCCCCCCCCCCCCCCCCCACCCCCCCCACCACCCACCCCACCAACCCCCCACAACCCCCCCCCCCCCACCCCCCACCCCCACCCCCCCCCCCCCCCCCCTCCCCCGACCCACCCCCCCCAAACCCCACCCCCCCCCCCTCCCCCGACCCCCCCCACCAGGACCCCCCACACGCCCCACCCCCCCCCCCCCCCCCACCCCACCCCCCCAACCCCCACCCCTCCCACCCCCCCCACCCCCCCCCCCCCCCCCACCCCCCCCGCCCCCCCCCCATCCCCCCCCCCGGGACCCCCCCCCCCCCACACCCACCCCCCCCCCCAACCCCCCCACCACCACCCCCCTCCCCCCCCCCCCACACCCCCATCCCCCCGGACCCACCCCCCCACCTACCCCACCCCCCTCCCCACCCCCACCCCCCCCTTGCCCTCCACCCCCCCCTCCTCGGACCCCCCGACCCACCCCCACGCCCCCCGACCCCCCCCCGGGGGGGACACCCCCCCGACACTGTGGGAGTGACCCCCCCCCCCCGGACCCGACCCCCCCACCACCCCCCCCCCCCCCCACCCCCCCGACCACCCACCCCCACATGCCCCCCCGGACCCCCCCCCTCCACCCCCCCCACCACCCCCCACCCCACTCCAAGCACCCCACCCCGCCCCCCCCGGACCCCCCCCCCCCCCACCCCCCCCACACCCCCACCCCCCCCACACCACCCCCCCCCCCACCGACACCCCCACCCCCGACCCCACCCCCCCCCCCCCCCCCCACCCGCCCACCCCACCCAACCCACCTTATCAACCCTGATATATACTCTTACCCCCCCCCCCACTTCCCCCCCCACCTCCCCCCCCCCCCCCCCCCGGACCCCCCCCCCCCCCCCTCCCGTCTCCCCACCCCCCCCCCCCCCCCCCCCCCCCACCCTTAAGGGGACTGTGATTAGGTCAAGCACACAATGACAAGTCATTTTCAGGAATTTAACGTATGGGTGTGTATGTTATTGTGGGTCATCTAGAATGAGTTTCTCAGAAAATTTGACTTGTAAAGTTACAGGAAATGGGCGAAACCATATAAGGTTAGGTCTTGGGAGGAAGAGGTGGCAGGTTCTTCGATTTCCTTTTTTCCAAAAAAGTACTGCTGAGGTTTTGTGGGTGAGAAATGGAAGCGATGGGAGTGTACCACATTGGAAATATTCCTCATTAGCTAGTTGAAATTGTTGTTCGGAGTAAAGGCAGCCTGGCACTGGCTATATATAATGCAAGGCCATCAACATAGAGAGAAAGTGTGACCGTTGCGGATAAAAGTAAACAGTTGTCATTGAATCGGAGTAAATAGTAATACACGTTAGATAGGCGTTGGGATTAAAAAAAACCGTGTTCGTTTTTTTTTTAAAAAAGACACGTTTTTTTTTTAAAAAAACCAAAGACAAAATTTTTTTTAATTATTTTTTTTTTTAAATACTTTTTTTTTCACGACTTATATCAAGTCTTTTAGGAGTATTTAGCATTAAATACAGTAAATACAATAGTTAAAGAGGTATGCAATATATAAAGTAGATTTTTTAGTACTATTAAAGTTTTAATTTGTGCTCTAGGGCATATAATTATTCCATTTCACATGATCTGATTATTATTATTATTATTATTATTATTATGTATTATTATTATTATTATTATTATTGATTATATTATATATATATACCGTATATATATAGATTATATATTAATATATATATATATATATATATATATATATATATATTATATATATATATATATAAGTAATAATAATATATATATATACCGTATTATATATATTATATATATATATATATATATTATATATATATATAATATATATATATATATATATTATATATAATATATATATATATATATATATTTATATATATAAAGCCCAGCTAGAAAGCCCCAGGCCTTACCCCCCCCGCCCCTTTGTACCCATTAATAAGTACAGGACTCGTGCGCAGTCAGAAAATCCAACCCTATTAGCTTCTCACGGGGTTGGACCCTCACTATGGTAAATCGTCAGTGTAAGTTTCATCCCTTGCCCAGGGGCCACAACCATACCCCCTTCACCAAAACCCCGCCATTCTCTCCTATTATGCACCTTTATTCTCGCCTCTGCCAAACTCACATTTCTGTCCTTCCGACATTCGTTTACTGACTCAATCCACTTTTTCTTCAATCTACAAGCCGGTCGATCCTTTCCAACACACTCGCCACTATACATCCGCTAAAAACCGACTATCAATCATCCTTTCCACATGACCAAACCATCTCAACATATTTTCATTAATCTCTCATTTACCCACTTCTTCACACCACACAACTCTCTTTAATATGTTCATTCCTCATTTTTCAATTTTTCTCACACCTAGCATTGCCCCTAAGATTGTCCATCTGAACACATTGAAACTTTAGATCTATACTTCTTATTCCAGACCAATCTCACTACTATACAATACCACAGGTAACAACATACCCGTCAGTATACACCCTAGCACTCTAAAGACTGTCCCTATACATTCATCCACCAACGATTTTATTGCACCAGCCACCTTCCGGCAATTCACATATACCCTAAATATTTAAAACTCAGACACTTGTTCCAGTGCTCACCATTAACATAACTTCACACTGAGGACTGCCTCACTCACAAACCATAACCTTACTCTTTCAACCCTTACGTTTACTTTCAAACCCCCTCCTTTTAACACACCCTGCCAAAATCTCTCTTACCAATCCTCTTCAAACTCTTCATATGGCCACACAACAAATCATCCGCATATAAATAGGTAGGCCACCCTTCCACTCATCTCCATTTCCATCATTCTAACACCATTTCCGTCACGCCACCTTCAATTCTTTCATAACCCCAATCCATATATAAATTTTTTAATAAACCCCCCCAAGGCGGAAGGAGACATAACACACCCGTGCCTCACTCCGCTATTAATACTAAAAACAATCACTTTTGACACCATTTTATTCTTACACACGCCTCACTTCCTCATACATACTTTAGATTCCATTTCAGAAGCTACCACCAACACTATATATCACTAACACTGCCATAGAGCTTCCCTATTAACCCTTATCATACGCCTGTTTAAAAAAACATTAAAAACTTTAAATACAATTTAATTCTTCTTCTCCCTCATTTTCTCTATCATTTGCTTCAATGTAAAGATTTTGATCCACACACCTCTACTACTTCCTTAAACGCACCTTGTTCTTCACCAATCAGTCCTTCAGTCACTCGGCGCAGTCTTCAACCAAAATAACCAACATATATCTTCCTTATAACACTCAATAAACTAATTCCCCCTAAATTTCTACCAGTTCCCTTTATCTCCCTTTACCCTTATATAAGGGTACTACTTCTGCTCTCCTTCCAATATATCCAAACTTTACCCTCCATAAACCTTTATTACACAACTTCAAGATCCAATCAATCAAAAACTTGCCTCCGTCTTGATCATTTCACCAGTAATTTCTTCTATTTACCTGCAGATTTACCATTCTTCAACTATCTCGCTCTACCCAATTTCCTCTTCTTTGCTAATAAACCTCATCCCCAAATACCTATTCCTTCTTTGCACCATCAAACCACACACACAGTCACTATCACCTCTTCATACTGCCAATATATATACAGATTTTCGAAGTGTTCCTTCCACACTTTCCCTCACATCCCATTTCATCATTACAAAAACACCATCCCCATTATTATTCTAAGCAGGTTTTCCCTTATTCTAATTTTTAACCTTACGCGCTTCCTTTCAGAAAGCTTCCTATTCCCTTGTATGTCCCCATTCCAGGCCCCTTTAAAGACTGTTCATTTACCTCTTCTTTTCTCTTACGTAAGCATCTTTTTGGCATTTCTTTTTTCCTCCTTATATAATTCCAAGCATCTTTCTTTTGAAACTCATTCATTTGCTTTATACATTCAACCACGCTTTTTTTTTTTTAATTAACCGCTTGCATCACCCTCTTCATCCCACCACTCACCTGGTTAGCATTCTTATTTCCTACTTTTAGCACACCCACATACTTCTTTTGCCTGCTAACAATTGCTTCCAGATTATTTATTTCAGGCCAGGGAATGGGCGGATATTCCGGCAACTATCCGGGATCCGGCCTATCCAGCCAATTTTTTGCACTATCGGTATCCAGCCAGATATCATTGTTATCCGGCCGGATACCGGATAATTACTTCCTAGTAGGTTCTTCCTCGTTTGGGGAAATATTTCAAATAATTTGAAAATTATATATATATATATATATATATATATTATAATATATATACGTAATATATATATATATTATATATAATATATATATATATATATATATATAATATATATATATATATATATATATATATATATATATATATATATAATTATATATATATATATAAGCATGATTATATATATATTTACTTGTTAGAATTTCGATGTTGGTTACCAATGTTATATTATTTATTCAATCATTTTATCCTACATGCATATATACAATTTATCTCAAATTTGGTGGTGACACGTTTCATAAATTATTGGTAAAAATATGGTAATATTTAAATATAAATAATATATTATAAAAATATTAAAATATATGGTAAAAATATGATATTTATAACTGGAATTAAGCTACAAGACAATGCTTGGATGTACTATTGACAATTCTTATTCTCAGTTGAGTTGATTTGTAATTACTAAATTAGTAATTACCACTGCTTATTTTAACGTGTTTAAGCATTGAATTATTTACCAGTATATATACGCACATTTCTCAGGAAATTTTAAAAAAAAAAAAAAAAAAACCGAATTTATTCTCAATGTTACCTGCCTTTAGGTGGATAAAATATAAAAAAATCAGAGCAAATGTTCAGGGCACAAAACTTTTGATAAAATGGCAATGTTGAAAAGTAAAATATTACGTCTGGCCTATTAAGAAAAAGTGTGCTTACGAATAAATGGTCAATATCGATCATAAAATCTTTATTAGGACAATCAAGAAACAAAATATCAAAATGTTTGGATGCCCTTCTCGATTAATAGTAACACACCAATATCATTTATTAATTATTGATAAATTTTACATCAGAAATTAAAGAAACCCTGTTTAAAAACATGATCCTTTGAAGAAAAAAAAAAAAAAAAAAAACGGATTTTTGTTTGCTACCAAACGTACAAAGATGGCCAATGTGTAAAAATTTGTGGACTATAAATTTTGGCATTCCACTGAAACTCCACAATATTTTTTGGTAGTCCTCTAACTGCGGAATGATTTAGGCATTCCCTAACTGCAATTCCACAACATTTTCAAATATCGCACAATTGCAATCCTTACATTTATTTTGTATTCCGCCAATTTAGCGGCAATGCCGGACCTTAAATTGCGGAATGTCCACCTCTGATATATATATATATAATATATATATATATATATATATATTATATATATATATATAATATATATATATATATATATATATAGTATATATTATATATATATATATATATATATAGGTCAGCCTCCAGATTTGATGTCCCATGTATGAAAAAAAGAAACTATGATAGCTACGTTAAAAACTGAATACATTTTTGAAATCAGCGCACATTGTAATGGAGAAAAATGAAGGAAGAAATAAAAATAAAGTGAGATTAAAAAAAAAGTAAATAATAAAAAATATACGTTTCATGTACGATAATTCTCTCGTTCCCCCAAATTTTCGCGTTTCCCAGTATGAGTCCCCCAATATTTTCTGTTCAATGTTAAGCAGACATACGCACACACACACACACACACACACACACCACAACACACACGAGCAACGACACACATGCACTCGATGATAGTATAGAGTTCTATGAGAAATTAAATTGTTGATGCCTGACCTGACCTATACCTAAGCTATATGCAATGTTAATTTTCAATTTTAATTTAACTTAATATTTAATTTTAATTTTTGCCGGGTGATTAGTTAGTTTCCCCAAGAATTTGAAAGATATAAAGGGAAAAATGTTATTAGGGATCATGTTTAAATTAAATGAAACAAGCGATTATAAATTGGATGTGTATTTATTAAAATTAAAATTATTATCTTTTTTTTTTTTAGGCGTGCATTACAAGTACGCTGAATTCAAAGAATATATTAAGTTGTTGGTTTTTAGATAACAGGGCACTTAATCTGCGAGTACTGGCCAATATATATATAATAATATATATATATGATAAGGTATATATATATATTATATAATATATATATATATATATGATAAGTATATATATATATATATATATATATATAAAAGTCCTGGCTAGTAGGCGTCGCGGTGACTGTGACAGCTAGGTAGTAAACGTCGAGTCTCCCACTTTCCCCTAATACCCTTTTGATTTTTTTTCTGAAAATATTAGGCAAATATAGTAGGTAATAAGCACACAAAAAAAATAATTAATGTAATTAATAATTATTTATAGTTTTATTTAAAGTTTAAATAAAAGCTCATTTTTAGACTCAGGTTTGAAGGGGTGAATCGGACCACCATTGTGGGTGAATTGGGCCATCTTTTAGTTTTCTCCAGGTTTATGTATAAATTCAATTTTTATATTTTAATTTTTTACTAATATAGAAATTGTTTACTATATATATTAAAAATTTAGTAATAAAGTAATTAAAAATTTCAATAATGATTAAATAAAATAAGAATAGAAATGTGGTTGCGCCATTCACCCCATTTCGTGAGACAAAATTTTGACTACTTTTTTGAATTCATTGATATTTCCATATAAATTTCATTTTTTATTTAATTTTTTTACCTAATATAAGTAACTGTTTATTATATTTAAATTCTAGCTATACGTAATAAAAATGTCAATAATAATAGGCTAATAAATACAGGAATAACAATAGGTCGGCCCAATTCACGCCCATCAATCAATTTTTTATGGGGGGGGGGAGGGAATCGGCCAAGTTAGGCCCAGGATTTAACCCACTATGGCACTGTTTGCGACCAAAAAATTTAGTCTTGCCAGTTAAAGCTAACATTACTCAACTGTTCACTGAAAACAATATATAATTAAAATCTGAGCAATGGAGGGTCATTTATCAGGAAGTGTTATATTTCTAACTCGCATTTTTCCAATGTGAATCTATTTAAGCACATTTTATACACTAATTTGTTTATATTTTTTTAAAAAATATTAAAAACTCTCTAGAATTAAAGTTAATCTAAATAAACTGTTTAGTACTAACCACGATGAGAAAATTTTTTTTTATTATTTAGTCACCCCGCCAGACCGCTAAATAACAGACTGCCGGATATCCGGTATCGGGCTAATTCACTATCCGATATCCCGGCCGGATATCCGGTTAACTTCCAGTCGGATATTCCGGCTATCCGGCTAATTCCCTATCCGGATTTATCTAGTTTCAGCTTGTTCACATTCAACTGATTTACTTGCGAGCGTTCTTTAATTCTTATATACTACTTACCTTTGTTCACTAAACTTTCCTCACTCATTAATTTTACCCTCTTAATTCTTCCAACTTCCTTCCCATCCAAGTCCCCACTAACTTAATTTTACAAGAACAACATAATGATCCGATATCCCATTCCTAAACCCCTCACCCTGATTTAACCTCCAACATATACTTCAACATCTCCTTTTTCACATACACGCAAAATCAATCATACCTTTTCACTTCATACCATCTCTAACCTACACCAAACTCTAGTATACCTATGGATTACTCTTGTGTTTTAAAGAAAGTATTACTTTACACACATACCTCTCTCCTCACAGAAATCATCACCACCCTACCATCTCTCATTTTCTCCCGACACCCCCAAAAACCACCTGTTATACCATCCTTTTTTTGATCATATATATATATATATATATATATATATTTATATTATATATATATATAAATTATATAATATATACTATATATTATATATATACACTGTATATATAAAATTGTATAAAACCTCGAAATTTTGGCCTTTAAGGGGTGAAAGTATCAACAAATATCTTTAATATACAATTTAAAAAAGAGGTAATTTTAATAAAAACACAAAAAAAAACATTTTGTTTTAAAAAAAAAACCGTTTTTTTTATTAAAAAAAAAACAAATTAAAAAAACCGTTTTTTTCACAACCCTACACTTGGAACACTACCCAGCGGAACACCATCCAGAGTAAAGTGATGTGAAAGAACAGAAGAGCACTGAACCTGGACGGATCTATTTGACAGAAGGCATTTAATAAAAAGAGGGAGCTGTCTTAGGAAACTGAGCGAGTGGATTTTAAGGAGAACCCCAATTCTCCACTTTGTGTCATAAGCTTTTTCAAGGTCAAAAAAGACACCAAGAACTATCCCACCAGTTGAGAAGGCTTCCCGGATGTCATGGTCCAGTTTTAACAAGGGAATCTGCAGTCAAACGATTTTTGCAGAAACCAAACTGGAAATTTGAAAAAGCATGATGACTCTCCAGAACAGGGAGAAGGTGGCCTGAAACCATTTTATCCATTAGTTTACAAGTAAAACAGGTTAGTGAAGTCGATCTTTTGTTGTCTGCCAACTTTGTATTCTTCCCAGGTTTGGAAATAGGGATTACAAAAGCTGTAGTCCAAATAGATGGAAAAGAGGATTCAATCCAGATTCTGTTATACAGATCTTGCAGAAGGGTGAATATGATGGAGCATTTTCCGCAAAATTGTCTGGGCCAAGGGCACTATCTTTGCTATTCGCTAGTGCAGTTTGATACTCTGCAAGTGTAAAAAGACGGTTATAGGTATGATCTCCCATTTCGCTACTGAAAAGTCTGTCAGTGCAGTGTTAATTCAGTTTTTGGAAGACTTCAGGATAACGAAAAGAGTTTGAGTGGCTAGCAAAACTATAACCTAATGCATCTGCGACAGGTTTTGGAGCAGAGATCATATTGGTTATATCAAGCCTGTAACTTTCTGTGCAAACTTCCACACTGAAGAAAGTTGGGTTGTGGAGTGGTCAGTCAAAGTATAAGTTCAAAAGTTTTGTTTATGTGTTTGATGATTAATTCAATGATTTCTAGATGCAGTTGCTTTAAAGATAATCATGTTTGAGGTTTTGCAGGTTCTTTTGTATCGTCTGTAGATTTTTTTCTCCTGGTTAGTTTGTGCACACTCTTGGGACCAGCAAGGGGTTGCTGAGCACCTACCTGCGGAAGATCGCAGGATGCAAGCTTCCTTTGCTGTAATGATAACTTGCTATAAAATGTTAAAAGGTATCATCAACAGTCTGAAACTGCTTATTGAAGGGAGAGAGTGAATAGCTATAGCCTGCTGAAAACGAGCCCACTCAGCTCGATCATAACGCCAGCTGGGAATGGGTTTTAACTTTGGGCATGGTGCAAGTTCATTTAAGGTATTGGGTAATGGTCATTGCTGTATAAGTAATCAAAGTGGGACCAGGTGAAGCGATCCATAAGAGAATGGGAGCAAAAGGAAATATCTATACAGGAAGTGTGTGTATCTAAACGTTCATATGTAGAGAGTCCTGTTAAGACATCCCAGGGAAAAGTGGGTTAGGAGATCAACACAGTTCTTAGCCTTACACAAGGTAACCGAGTTATCCCATAAGTGGTGATGAAGAATGAAGTTTTCCAGTGTAACAACTAACAACCGGAGTGGGGAGCTGCTTAAAAAGGTCGGCTAAGTCAGTCTTAGTAAACTCGCTACTGGGAACCAAGTAGATATAAACAGACAGTGAAATTGATGGACAAATGGGTTTGTGCTGCCACTGCATGAAGTCTAGTTTGAAGAGGGACTGGAGAATAGGGGATAGACTTATGAATGAGAATTCCTGTGCCGCCTCTATCATTGCCACCTCTTTCTATAGAAGTTAGCGGCAAATTTGTTTTCCGACGGTTGTAAGAAGTCGCGATAACATAGTTTAAGTTCCTGCAAACAAATACACTTTGGTGTCCTTTTGTTAATTAGTTGAACAAGTTCTTCACAATTATAGTAGTAGCTACGACGATTCCATTGAAGGAAGGTGACTATGCTATGTTATTATGAGGATAGTCTTTTTGAGATAATTGTTTCTATCGTGACTAAGGAGCTCGGTAATATTGGTAAGGTGGTCAGACGAGTGGAGAAGGCTGAGATTGTTGGTCCCAACGAGGAGGAGCAATAAATCCTGGGGGTAAGGAATAGTTGTACAACAGAGATTTAGGTTGTACGACCAGTTTTGAGGAGAAGTTTTCTGTGGTATTTAGTGGAGGGGTTTCTCCATGAATGTGAAGTAATTTGAGTTCAACTAACTCCATGTTATTATGTGGACTTGGTTGGTCATTGGAAGAGTAACCCTAATGCTCATGTTTGGGAATGGGAGCAAAATCAGTATCTGCAAGAAAGCAGACCAGAAAAGTGTGGAGAATGATGGGTCTGTTTCCATGGAACGGGAGTAGGAAGAGTTACCTGAAAAGTTTTATATCTATTGTGAGAGGTGTTGGAGTTGCGATATTGGAATCTGTTTGGTTACAAAAGTCTGATGCTGGAGACACTGTCAGTGAGTCATCAATTTAGTTAACTTGAGAGACTGTACAATTTGAGTTAAGATGGGAAATTTTTGGGTCTCCTTTCATGCAGCCAACAGATCCAGAATGCTTGGAGCGCTAGCAATGTTTGCATTGAAAAGTCTTCCATTCACCTCCCTTGGAAGCACAGAAAGCATTAGAAAGAGAATGGCCATCACATCAAGCTCTATTTGGGAACTATAATACATTTCATTCTCTAAGCCATAGAATCCTTTAGAAATTGCTGCGATAGGAAATTTGGAAGAAAAGTTATAGAAGGATTCAGAAGAGCTGGAATAATCCTGCAAGCTGTCAGAAGATTGGGTTGGGTTCGACAGCTGTGGTAGCTTGGTGTACAACTTGATGTCAATGCACTTGTCTCAGGAAATAGACTTATGGCGCACGGTCTCCTTCCGAGTTGCATTTTGATTCTAGGGCAAGAAACAATGTATTTCTGCTTTAGGAAATAAAGATTTTGTGGGATTAGCAAATTAATCTGTTATCTTTGGCTGCTTAACTCTCTTTGTTTACTAATTAGGGACATTTTTTGCAGAGGTTGGAGTGAATGGTGGGAGGACAGATTATAGGGACAAAAGACACAGGCTCTTAACATTTTGAGTTTTGGTGAAAACTCATTTGGGAGGGTCTAGGGCAGAGTTTCTTGCAGGAAATGCTTTCCAAGCTATGTGGAGGATGCTTTCCAAGCTATGTGGAGGATGATGAACAGGCTTTGTTTCATTGCTGGTCCAGTTTGGTTGAAAGCTAGCAACTGAGGTAGAGTCTGGTTGACAGCATTTTGAGGTGGCGAGACCATGGATATTGAGCTGTTTTTTGACTATTGACCAGTTCAGCAATATAGGCAGTGCAGGCAGCAGGTTTACAGTTTACAACTGCTCTAGTTGCTGGGATTTAGAAAGAGCTCTACTGGAATGGAGTTATGTCAGTGGGTTGACACACTGAGATTGGAGGGGGGGGGGGGAATTGTAGCATAGGATTGCCTTGATCTTGTAGGCATATTTTGTCTTTGAGCTGATGTATGGCATCCCTCTTGCTCAAATTTTGTACAGGCATAAATTCCAAAACCTCCTATTCAAACAGATAAGATGGGCATTTAAGAAAAGAGCACTGTGGGGTCCTCCACAGTTTTTGCAGATAGGTGTGTTTTCACAGGGAATGTAAAATTCTTCTCTGCATACTGCGCATATATCATGCAGTCCCCTACAGTATTTTCAGGGATAATCAAACCGCTGGCATTGAAAGACAATGTCTGGTTGGGGAATTAAACATTCAAAACACTATAAGCTTGTAAACCCAACTTTCACCTTAGTAGGGGAAAAGGGGTGTTTAAAGGTCAGTAAAAAGAGGATTTGGAGTTTCAGGCGAGTCCCGATCTGGGGGAAATCTGTAAATGTTAGTAACAGGAAATCTTTTCTGCTGTAGATTTCTTAAAGAATGACAGCAAAAGTTTCCGTCTTTCTTTCTAAGAGCACAATAGGTGCCTTTGGAGTTTGGATGTGTTTCTTATTTCATCAGGAGTGGAAATAAAAGGGATGTGTCCGACAGAAATTAAGGATGATAAGATAGAATATTGATTTCGAGTAGTAGCTTGAATGAGAAGAAACCCATTCTCTCATTAATGTGATTGGGGGGTCTTCAAATATGGTTCAAATGGATTGCCACTCATATATATATATATACTATATATATATATATATATATATATATACTTATATAATATAATATATATATATATATATTTATATATTAATATTAGTACTATATATATATATATATCTATATTATAATATCATATATATTTATATATATTACTATATATATATATACCTGTTTATATTATAAAGTGATATATATATATTATATATATATTATATAGTATATACTATTATAATATATATATATATATTATATATATTATATATATCATATATATAGTAATATTATATATATATCATATATAATATAATAGCTACTATATATAATATATTATATATTTAAGTATATATATAATATATTATATATATCATCTATATATAATATATTATATTATATATACTATACTATATATAGATATATAATATATATAATAATATATATAATAGTATATATTAATAAGTATACTATATATATATATATGTATATATATATATATAATTATATATATATTAGGATGTACCGATACCAGAAAAGAGGCGGATACCGATACTCTATTTTTTTAACGGTGCTCGATACCGATTACCGATACCATACCGAATACCGATACTGATACCTATACTTTAATTAGCTATAATAATACACAGTAATAAGAATAGATCATTTGTTTACTGCTAGCAACTCGGATTTCAATTCCCTCTGCAAACCAATACTTAGTCATTTATCATATTTGGTTGTACCCAAGATATATTTATTTTCATAAATTTAAAAAGTATCGGTTATCAGTATCGGTTTTATCGGTATCGTATGTATCGGTATCGGCAACCTTAAAAAAATAGAGTATCGGTATCGGCCTCTTTTCTGGTATCGTAATCCCTAACTATATATATATAGTATATATATAAGTTTATATATAATATACTATACTTATATATATATTATATAATAAATATATATAATATATATATATAATATATTAATATTATATATAGATACTACTATATATATATTATAATATATATATATAATTATACTATATATATTATATATTATACCTAAATATAATATATTATATATATATATATAATATATATTATATATATATATATATATATTTATTATATATAAT
>JABUQX010119706.1:7500-15000 GCA_015478945.1 Trachelipus rathkii | reverse complement strand
ATCAGTAGATGATCCAAGGAGTTCAGCGCACTTCCTTTTAGTGAAATAGTAAAAGTACTCTTAGTCTGACGAATAATATCCCTGCAACGATTCCGAGTTGAACGAAAATTAACAAGAGTGACAGCAGAAGGAGAGTTTTTCCCTTTCCGATAGGCATTGTCTATATCAAAAAGAGAACGAGAACAGGTGCCATCGAACCACGGACAGTGAGGGGAAAAAGATTTATTAGAAGATAGAATGAAAATGCTCATTCCCTCGGAGATTATGGCCCCTACTTTTCAGCCGTTACCGAAGCGTCCTCAGAGTCAGAACAGGATTCATACCAAGGGTAGGTAGCAAAGAAGCGAAGCAATGCCTCCCAACTAGCTTGATCAAAGAACAAAAAAGTATCTTAAGGGAATGGTGGAGCGTCTGGATAGAAAGTGTTTTAATTAAGAGCTACAAGATTGTGGTCAGAGTTAGCAATATTAAGGAAAGTTTTATATTTGTAGCTAGGAGGAGAAGTGGTGAAGCATAGGTCAAAAGTTTTCAAGAATTGGTTAGGACGATCTGGGATGTTTGTAGATTCCTTATTCAACTATTCGCGATGATTGAGAATACTAAATGTCTTGACCTACTTCCCACTTGTATCAGTATGAGAGGAACCCAACCACTCAGATATATATATATATATATATATATATATATATATATATATATATATATATATATATATATATATATTAATAATGTTATATGTCTATGTAATAATATGTATGTATATATAATATAATATATATACTGTTTATAAGTATGTATGTAATATGTATGTATGTAATATGTATATATATATATGTATATGTAATAATAATATATGTATAACTTCTTCTTCAATAATATAATATATATATGTAATAATAATAATATATATATATAATAATATATATAAAATAATATATAAATAATATGGAAATAAATTATAATATACTTATATATGTAATAATAATATATATATATATGTATATAATATATATATAATATATACATATATATATATATATATATATATATAATAATAATATAATAATATGTAATATAATAATATCTATATATATAATATATATATAACTCAATAACAATCTAATTTATATACATATCTAACATATATATAATGTTTATATTTATATATATATATATATATATATATATATATATATATATATATATATATATATATATATATATATAAAAATATATATAAAAAAAAAATATAAAAATAATATATATATATATATATATATATATATATATATATACGAGTATATATCGCAATCAGATTAAAACCCATAAAAAAACGAATTTTAAAAATAACATTTTTCTTAGGAGATAAGTAAGTATGTTGTAAAAAAAATATTGCAAACATTTACAACCTTTTAAAAATATAAACCCTGAAAAAAATAGAAAGTTTTTAACATTAAATGAAGAAAAATGTGGCTCCATTATCACGAAAATTGCCAACGAAAGATTCACTGCCTTCTCTCTCTCTCGAACGCTGTCTCGAGATATATGATGTGTACCAGAATTTACATATGGCGTTATGGTGCATCAAACTTGATGGAGGAGGGAAGAGAAATCTGTCTTTTAGGTTTCCCCCTTTTCATTAGTTTATTATCTTCTTTTTCTTTCTCCTTCTTTTTCTTTTTCCTTCTTTTTCTTTTTCCATTCTTCTTCTTCTTTATCCCTTCTCTTCTTTTTACCTTCTTCTTCTTTTTTTCCCTTCTTCTTCTTCTTCTTCTTCTTCTTCTTCTTCTTCTTCTTCTTCTTCTTCTTCTTCTTCTTCTTCTTCTTCTTCTTCTTCTTCTTCTTCTTCTTCTTCTTCTTCTTCTTCTTCTTCTTCTTCTTCTTCTTCTTCTTCTTCTTCTTCTTCTTCTTCTTCTTCTTCTTCTTCTTCTTCTTCTTCTTCTTCTTCTTCTTCTTCTTCTTCTTCTTACTATGGTGATGTTTTTTTCAGCTTGTCTGGTATTTACTCTACTTTCATTTTAAATACTTTCTTCTCATCTCTTAATTAATCTGGTTACAGTTTTGAAGAATTTATGCTTTCTCTCTGTTTTTTTCCTTATTATGGTGGGTAAAGGCAAGGGGCCTTACCAAGTTCCACCAGACTTAAAAGTTGGGGGGGAGGGGTAATCAAGAAATCAGGGCCAAGTTAAAAGCAAACATGTCCGGATACGCATTTTTTGTCGCTTTTTTTAATTTTCGCATTTCTTTCTCTTATTTCTATTACGATTGTACTTTTACTAATAATTAATTTTATTTATTTTCTCAAATTATTATTTTCATTTTGTTTATTATTTTTATTACTCTTTTTAAGATTCTCTTTCTTTCTTTCTTTCTTTCACATTTCTTTTCTCTTATTTTTAATTTCACTTCTGCTAATGCTTTGATTACCACTGCTGTTATTATCATCATCCTTTTCATCCTCCATCTTTCTTATTATTGCTTTCTACTTTACTTTTCCCTTTTTATTATTTAATTTCTTTTTGATTCCCCTTTAATTTTTCCTCTGTTTATTTTCTTCATTTTCCTGTAGTTTATTCTTTTAAAATTTAAGGTTATTTTTACCTGTTTTTCCCCCATTTATTCACAGTTTACATTTCTTTCATTTTACTTTTACCTTTTCTGGCTATTCCGTAGGATCTTTCACCGAAAAGGTATTTTTATGAAAATTGCCATTTGCTTCAAACGATTGTAATACGAAAATGCTAATTAAAGAAATTTTAAAGTTTAGATCTATGTAAACTAACGTAACTCACCATAACCTTACTTAACGTATCATAACCTCACTTAATGTAATTTATTTTTATATTTATAATTTATTTCACTTTGCATTGTTTTAAAAAAAACACGCATCTGGCAGCATGAGCGCTTTGGACATTTTGTTCGATAAACAACAAAGAAAAAATAACAAAATTTTTACCTCTTTTTCCCACGAAATATTAAGAGCAGAAAGATCCTACCGAATGTCAACCTTTTCTTATCATGCTGACCTTTATCAGTCTTAAGTTTCTTCTTTCTTTTTTATTTTCATTCATCTTCTTTGATTCTTCCCAATTAAATCATCTCTGTTTTGTTTTCTTTTTTATTTCATATTTAATTTTTCATTCATATTATTTCTTCCTTCTTTTACTTTTATTTTCGATAATTAATTATTTTTTTTTCCATATAGGGATCCATTTAACTTATTTTGATAATCCCTTTTAATTTTTTTTCATAACCCTCACTTTTATTAAATTTATTTAGGAAACATTTTTAATTTTCCGTGCTCTCATCTTTCCTTTCTTTTTATTTTATTTTTCTTTCTCTCTCTCTCTCTCTCTCTCTCACACACACCTACACACACACACCTACACACACACACACACACACACACACACACACACACACACACACACACACACCAGTGGCGTACCTGGATAGATTATAATTAGGTAGGCAGACTATATATATATATATAATATATATATATATATAATATATATATATTTATATTATATAATATATAATATAGATATAATTTTTATATTTAAATATATATATTTATATAATATTAAATTGATTTTATAAATTTAATATAAAACAATATATAATCTTATTATTTATCAAATTATTCTCATTCCTGTTTTTACATTACTATTTGTATTAACGATTATTATGGATTGTTATTATTTATTATTATTATTATATTATTATTATTATTTATTATTATTATTTATTTATATTATTATTATTATCTATTGATTATTATTATTATTATTATTTATTATTATTATTATTTTTATATTATATTTATCGTTATCAATCTTTATTATCTATCTTTGGTAATTATTATTGTTATTTATACTTATATAATTATTTTATATTATTATCATTAATATAATTTTATTATTATTATTGTGTTTTTATTATTACTTTTATTGTTGTAAAGGACAAAAACGTCCCCTTAGTAGCCCTTTTCTCTCTATGTAATATCCTTTGTATTAATATAAATATGTAAACATAACCATGTAATCTATAGAGAGAATAAATATTTTTGATTTTTGATTTGATTGATTATTATTATATTATTATTATTATTATTATTATTATTATTATTATTATTATTATTTATTATTATTATTATTATTATTATTATTATTATTTATTATTATTATTATTATTATTATGATTAATTATATTATTATATTATTATTATATTATATTTATTATGATTATTATATTATTATTATTATTATTATTATTATTATTATTATACATAATATGAATAATAATAATAATAATAATAATGTTTAACAATAAAAATCATAAAATAATAATAAAATTTAATAATACATAATATATAATAATAATTAATAATAATAATTAATGAATGATAATAATAAAGTTAATGGATAAAATAATAATAATAATAATAATAATAATAAAATAAATTAACTTAATAATATAATAATCATTAATCCAATAATAATAAATAATAATAATACATAAATAACTAATCACAAAGGAAATCTTCCTCTGAAACATGACTTTATCCTTGTATATTAAAAACGAAAACGTAGGCCTTCCATATTTTTTAAAATTAAGTTGTTGTACCTTATTAAGCTTTTTGAAACTATTTTTTCAATAAAAAAAAATCTACTTACTTCCTTATGAAATATTTTAATATATTTTAATTATATAAAGAGATAAAATATCACTTACAGAATGTAATAAAAAATAAAATTTTAATGACCAATGAAAAGGACTTCAAGCTAAAACTGCTGCTGTTCATGCTTATTGATACGTTAAGAGAAACTCTGTCGTATATAATATATAATATATATATATATATATAATATATATATATATATATATATATATATATATATATATAATATATATACTATATACTATATATATAATAACTATATAATATATATATAAATATAATATATATAATATATATAATAATTATATATATATACTGTATATATTTAATATTATCATAGTATATATATATATAATTAATTATATATATATATATATATATATAATATATAATATATATATAAATTATATATAATATACATATATATATATATATATATACTATATTATATATATATATATTAACCACATATCGATGTTTTTTTTTACTTTTTGGCAGCACAGGTAAATTGTTAGGCCTGACCTTAACCATTATAATACTATAGGAGAAATGAAATTCTTACGTACGCCGATAGCATAGAATTTCACTCTTAAGAACAGAGTAGGAAGGAAAATTTCCAACACTTAATTTTACATTATTATAACCGTATTACTTAAGTAGTTGTTTTTTTTTTAAAAAAAAATTTATATTAAATTAATTTCTTTTCTTTTTTTCACTTTCAAATAAATTTTATAAAATTTATTTATTAAAAACTCAGAAATATTGGGTAGGACAGTAAGTACCTACCCTACTACACACCTATGTATTCGAACCTGACACACACACACACACACCACACCACACACACCACACCACACACACACACAAACACACACAACACACACACACCTCACACACACACACACAACCAACACACACACACACACACACACACACACACACATTCCCACTCTCCTTTTTCTTACGCTTCTCAACTCTTTCTATTTATTTTATTTTTTTTCTCTCTCCCTCACACACACATATACACACTCCTATACACACACACCCATTCCCACTCTCTTTTTCTTACGCTCTCTCTTTCTATTTATTTTATTTTCTCTCTCTCCCTCACACACACATCACCATTCCCACTCTCTCTCTCTCTCTCTCTCTCTCTCTCTCTCTCTCTCTCTCCTCTCTTCTCTCTCTCTCTCTCTCTCTCTCTCTCTTCTTCTCTACTCTCTCTCTCTCTCTCTCTCTCTCTTCACCCTTTCAAATTTATTTATTTTTCTTCCAACCCTTCCTTTCTTTCTTTTTCTCAATTTCTTTCTTCCACTCTTTCTTCCTTAATTTTTTCTTTCTTTCACTCCTTCCTTTTATCTTCCTTTCTTTCTTTCTTTTTTTGTCTCTCACTATCATCTCTATCTCTCTATCTCTCCTCTCCCTATTTTTTCCTTTTCGTTTTCTCTGACTCTTCATTCATTCGTTGCCTCGGAAAAGGGAAATAGATGCGAGTAAAAAATCGCTTTCTGGAATTTTTAAAGTATTCATAAAAAGAAGAGAAAATTAACTGCAACTTAAATTTGTAGTTGCAACATAAAAAAAAGAATTACGCTACACATACAAACGCACGCACGCGCGCGCGCACACACACACACACACACACACATATATATATATATAAATATATATATATATATATATATATATATATATATATATATATATATATATATATATATATATATATATTATCTATAGTATATATATATATTATATCATTATATATATATATATATATTATATAATATATATATTATAAATATATGATAAGTTCCACACCTCACTGTCAGTGGCCCTATTCCAATAAGGTGGGAACTACTGATAAGTAATTTGTACCCTTAGTCTCGAACGAGGGATCAAACCGAGCCATCATTAATATATAGTATAGTATATTATATACTATATATATTATATATATACTATATATATACTATATATATATATATAATATACTAATATATATATAATTAACTATATAATATATATATTATATATATACTAAGTAATATATAATATATTCCATAATATTGTAGTAGAAAAAAATACTAAAGAAAATAATAATTTCAACAGTTAATGTAAAAAATAAATATTTTAGTAACTAAAAATATTATTTGCGAATATTTACTAAAAAAAGTGAATTAATAACCAAATATTATAACACTTATAATACACTATAATATATAAATAGCAATATTATATTACTCTTATTAAAGTATGTTTTTATATTAATATTGTAATACTATTATGTTAAAATATATTTTCTTTATAATTTTTTCCTTAAATTTAGTTTGATTGTGTGAATATATGAATATATGAGAACTATACACCACCATTTGGATACAATCTCTCTCTCTCTCTCTCTCTCTCTCTCTCTCTCTCTCCCTCATCTCTCTCTCTCTCTCCCTCTCTCTCTCTCTCCCTCTCTTCTCTCTCTCTATCTCTCCCCCTCTCTGGATGCTCTCGTCTCTCTCTTCTACTCTCTCGTCTTCTCTTCTCTCCCTCCTCTCTCTCTCTCTCTCTCTCTCTCTCTCTCTCTCTCTCTCTCTCTCTCTCTCTCTCTCCTCTCTCACCCATTTCAAATATTCTACATTCATATTTACAAACATAAGCAATATACATGCATACATATTTACATGAATCAAAATTTCAAATTTATCTTCTGTATAGGATGATTTATTTTGGAAAGAAGAGACATTTATGGCTGCGTATTGAGGCTGATGTAACTGATTCAAAGATTTTTTATAATCTTATATGAAATAATGGAAATAAAAGAC
>JABUQX010119706.1:0-2500 GCA_015478945.1 Trachelipus rathkii | reverse complement strand
AAAATTTAAGGGTATGATTTCGGGGGTGAACGAGAGAGTGAAGGCGAGGGAAGGGGTAGGAATAGTTATGAGGAAAGAGGTGTGGGATAAGGGTAAAAGTGTGCAAATAGTGTAATTCGAGAATAATGTGGGTTAAAGTGAAATTTGGGGGGAAATGTGGGTTTTAATATGCGGCGTATGCACCAGTAAATGGAGCGAAGGAGGAGGAGAGAGAAAGATTTTGGAGTGTGCTTGAATTGAAGTTGGGAAAGGTTTCGGCGGTAATGATAAAAATTTGTTATTAGAGATTTGAATGCAGGCAGTGGTGAAGAGAGGAGATGGCGAGAATTATAGGTCCATTTGGGCTAGTAGGGGAAAGGAATGTTAATGGAGAAAAGTCTGTTAGAGTTATGTGTTGATAGAAGATTGATAGTTGGAAATACTTGGTTCAAGAAAAGTTTGAAAAGTACATAAGTATACATATGGGAAAGAGTGAGATAACGGGTTTGGGGAGAGGGCTGTTACTGGATTATGTGTGTATAAATAGATAGGAGTAGAGGCAGATTACTAGATGTAAAATGTATTCAGAGGGGCAGGTAGGGGTTATCTGATCACTATTTGGTGCGTTGCTAGGTTAAGGTGAGGGGTAGAGGTAACGGTTAGAGGAAAGAGAAAAAAAGAGAGGAAAATAGAACATTAAGGTGGAAAAATTAGATGAGACATTGTGTAAGAGCGAGTTTAGGAGGGGTATGGAGGATAGGTGGAGGGACGTGAGAGGGACGGAAATTAGGGATGTGGAGGAGGAGTGGAAGAGATTTAAAGAGACAATTTGTGAAGAAGCCAGAAGGATATGCGGAGTAAAAAAGGTGGGAGAAAGTAGAAGGAAAGGAAGTGAATGGTGAAATGAGGAGGTGAAAGATTTGGTGAAAAAAAAAGAAAAAAAAGAGGCCTATGTTGAAATGGTTGGGGAATAGGAGAAGGGAAAGCTTGGGAGGAATATAGAGGGGGTAGAGTGGAAGCAAAGAGGGCGGTGGGGAGGGCGAAGAGAAGAGCAAATAATGAATGGTGTAGAAAAGTGACAGAAAAATTTTGAAACAGGGGAGAAAGATGTTCTGGAAAGAAGTAAATAAAAAAAGAAAGAAAGAGGAGGTAGGGGAGAGGGTTAAGGAGGGGATGGGGAATGGATAGGAGGGGAAGATGGGGTGAGGAAAAGATGGGGGATATTTTAGAGGATTAATTGAATGAATTGGGTGGAAGAGATGAGGAGGTTTTTCAAGAGGTGAGGATGGGAGGTGAAGAGGGACGGGAAGGAGATATGGAAATACAAATGGGAAGAAATTATTAGGGCGTTAACTAAAGGAAAAAAAAGGAAAGTCCACAGGTCTAGATGGTGTGAGTATGGAAATGTTACAGATGGGAGGCAGAGGGGTGGAGGAATGGCTGTACAGGTTATATAATTTATGTTGGAGGAAGGAAGAGGTTCCATAGGATTGGGAGGATGGTTGTTTGGTTCCCCCTGTATAAAAGGAAAGGGGATAGGATGGAGTGTGGTAATTATAGAGGTATTTGTCTTTTGAGTGTAGTTGGGAAAGTGTATGGGAGAATACTAATTGAGAGGGTGAGAGATTTAACGGAGAGGAGAATGGGGGAGGAGCAAGGAGGATTTTAGGATGGGAACGGGGATGTTGTGGATCAAGGTATTCACAATGCAAGATGCTTGTGGAGAAAGGTTTAGAAAGGAAAGGGAAGGTGTATGGGTGTTTTTTAGATCTGGAGAAAGCATATGATAGAGGGAAGAGGGGTGAATTATGGAGGGTGCTGGAGGAACATGGAGTAGGGGGTAAATTAGGTAAGGGTATTAGGGCCTTTTATAGGAATAGCAGAATGGGTGTGAGAGTCATTAGGAGGGGAGAGTGAGATGTTTGGAGTGGAGAGAGCGGTTTGAGACAAGGATGTGATAATGTCGGCCGTGGCTATTTCATATTATTTATGGAGAAGTGTTGCAGAGGAAAGAATAGAGGAGGGGAGAGGGTGGATTGAATGGATAAAGAGAAAGTGATAGATGGGAAAGTGAAACTGATACTATTATGCTGATGATACCTACCATGGAGGCCGAGGATTCAGAAGGAGTTGTAAGTATTTGGCTGAAGGAAGATTGAGAGAGTGTGTGACAAAAGGGTCTAGAATAAAAATCCAGGTAAGAGCTAAAGTGTATAGGATAGTTTGAGGAGGAGGAAACCAGATGAGAGGGATGGGAGTATAGAGATTAGATAGGAGGTTAGTACTGGAAGAAGTAAAGGTTTTCCGATATTTTAAGGATGGATTTGGGTAAGGAAGGAGGAATGAAGGAAGAGATAGATCATAGAGTAAGAGAAGGAATGAGAGCATTGAGTGGTTTGAGGGAATTTTGGAAAGGGGGGGATTTATCACATAAAATTAAGATTAGTATGTTTGAAAAAATTTGTTGTTCCAGCCGGTACTATATGCAGTGTAAAACATGAGGTTGAAATCTCTCTCTCTG
>JABUQX010119705.1:0-28795 GCA_015478945.1 Trachelipus rathkii | reverse complement strand
AACCCTTTACCCAATGACACCTCCCGTTTTTCTTCCAGATACCCAAACCCACTTAATGCAGCATATTCCCTGACTATTTCCTTTCGACCACTCTACACCACAACTGCCTAATGCGTCCATTCCTTCATTTTATCAATTGTGCTCACACCTTTCTAAGATTACCCATCTGAAACAACCGCACCTTAGATCTTAAAATCTTATTCCACACCATACTTTAACAACATAATGTCATTACAAAACCCTATTCATGCTCCAGACAGTCCCTTCATTCATATTTCAAAAATTTAATACACCCAGCCACATTACCACCGCTTCAACCCTCCTTCTCACTCTCACTAAGAATCACATACTATCCTAGCATCCCTCTTATTATCCGAAACACATAGCTATTAATTAGTCCTATATAAATCATAATTAAGACTATGAGTACCATCGTGCGCTTTCAGCTGACCTTCTACATCCGCACATCGTATTCAACCATGTCAGTACTTGTCGCACTAAGCTACACTGAGATGACTTGCTCCTACGCGACATTGACACATAGTCCTCACTCGCAGTACGTTGAGTATCATTTACTACCTGTCGCTCTGCATGAATCCTCAATGTTATTATCTTATACACGTACTAGTACCCCGCCTCATTCTACCTAAACCCTATAGATCACTGCACTCTCAAACCCATACTCTCATACCACAATCTCTTCCAATCCTGAACTTACTTAGATTTCATATTGAAACGATAAACAATTAAAAACATTATCTTTCGTACAAGGTCTAAGCCACTAGGTACCCTCACCCACTCCACATCTGTCTCCTTGTTCATCAGCTCTAGACACATCACTTATGAATGATACTATTATATGAACTAATTCGTCTTCTACCATAGTTTTTCAGATTTCTACTTATAATATACAACCACATATAAATGATATATAGAACACCACTGTCGAGATATTACATATCGTCAATAGCGCGGAAACTCTATATCCTCTGCCAATAGTACACTCCCTAGCACGTTATATACACATACAACTCGCTATGACTCAATGCTGTACAGTAAATATTACGATTTCTAGTCAACATGGAATATGATAAAAATCGCACATTACGTAAACCACCCCGAGGGCCGCATAACAAGCTGACACCCAAGTTAATACTTTGAGAAAAAAAGCCCTATCAGCTTCAACATTGCAAAAGGTGTGTCAAGAGGAGCAGCACGTTGTCTAAAATTAAAAGGAATGAATACCTATAAAATGCATTAATAAAATCTTTATCGTTTGACAGATTTTGTGAGTTTCTGTTGATAGAAAAGCTACAATATTAACTTTATAAATAGATAAAGACCCAGTCTAATATAGTATTATATATATATATATATATATAAGATATATATATATATATAGATATACAGTAATAATATATACTATATATAATATATATATATATAATAAATATACATAAGCTATAATAGCTTATATTAGATATATCTATACATATATATTATATATAATACAATATATATATATAAACGTCCATCCTGTCTATTATACTATTCTCTCGTGATTATTTCGTCCTTCACCTCTGACACATAATCCAATGACAGGCTGTATCATTGATATAATATACATATATTAGTAATACTATTAAATAATATATATAAATATAATTATAGTATATTATAGAAATTGAGCTAAAGGATATTGTTATAGTATATATTATATATATAGAGTAAATATAATATAAAGATTATATATACTATATCACTAAGCATAATAGACATAACGCCTTCCGTAGATCAATGTTGATATATCTACTCTACTTGCGAAATGTATATGCATATAAGTATCATTTTACTCTTGTCGGTGCATTATCACATCTGCATACGGCATGTTTGTCGGATATAGTGCAATCCTACCGGATCTCCGCTCCTGGCCTTACCCCGCGAGCCCTTCACTGAACGATGGCTTCCGGGAGGTACTTGTAGTGCGCGACGGCCTTATCTTCTTTTAAAGCATCTCGGCTCCGGCCCGGAGACCACTAGTCTCCGCTTTCTCCGGCCGGAGCCGTATATTTTTTAAAATAGTTTGAAATTAAAAATAAGTTTTAAAAAAATTCATTAGACACAAGTATTTATGAACTCTATTTTAGATAAATTAAATTTATTAACCTTTACCTTCATACCAAAAGCTGTCGAACCAAAATTAATTTGACTAATTTTTTTCGCTTTGTTTTTGTCTTGAAGCAATATTAACAATTTTAATTTATTTGTTAATTCAAATTGTTTTTATAAACTATAATAAATGTGTAATATGAATAGGGCCTACTATGACACCATTACATATTGTATAAACAAGCTTAAATAGGGCTTTGATATCCATAAACAATGACCAACCCCTAACAATAAAATTGCTCTTTTATCAGTTAAAAAATAGCAAGACAGAATACACATGGTTTTTTGAAAAAGAACTGGTTAAAACTTACATGGCCAGATCTGCAGCCCAGAGAGAGCTAAGAAATATTATATGATTTGAATCGCGATTAATCTTTAAATTGATTAAAGCAGCTTGTCAATTTTAAATCTGGTCTTAAACTCCATAACTTACTACATCTCTTCGAAATCACTATATAGTATATATACTCGTATAAGACCTCTAGATACCCTAACATCAACCTATATTGGTACTACATTATAAATATTTTATATATAATAATCTAAGTCACATTTCATTTATTTGAATTTCAGGCCTTTGCCCACTGGAGGAGTATTATTACTATTATATATATATTAAAGTGCATGTACCAGCCTGTTATCGATACTGTATAGAGTGTCGCAATAGAAAAATCCGTTTTGAGAAGAAAATGCAAATGATATATTTAACAGACAATTAAAAAAGTCAGCGAAAGGATATTTAAATAGCTTATGCATTACTATTATCAGTTTATCTCTATATTTAAATCAAAATGCTTCCTTTAATCATGATGATGAAGAAACAAGCCTGACAGGCTGAGTGTTGTGAGGGAAAAGGACGATGCCTAGCCTATACTATGTAGAAATATTTCCTGACTTGGCTAACACATTCTCTCACTAAATACACTTGAAAGCGAAGCGAGCAGACAGATATTTCCTAGCTAATTCAGGTAAGATGCAAATTAGGATAAATAGCTTTTTCTTCTCTGTCCACCATAACAGGGAGTAAGCGTCGCACTCCAAGCATCCGATCTTCATTCGTCGCTCGCCTCTCTCACTGATATTCGGTCATGCATCGCCCATAGCCTAGGTCCGATGCAAACCTTACTTGTACCCAACACGTAGTGATGAATTAGAGTATTTTCTGCGTAAACTTCAATGGGGTAGTTGCTCTCACTGCTGATCTCGATCCAACTATTCCTACACTTTTGCATTTTTAATACCGTTCAATCCTCTTTCTGCCTGTATGCATTCAGTTCCACGTTGATCGGTTTTTTGCGAGTAGCTTCTTCATATAGTGCGCTGAACGCCACTATCTGCAATACTTCACGTTTCCTTTTGCTAACGACTTTCGCTTCTGCTTCGGTGCTCATACCTGTGTGCTACCGCCATTGTCATTCAAAGCTTACTCCCAAAAGAATTGAATTGTGCATTTCCTTCTGAACTCAACTAATCTGCCGTTTCATTTTCTTCATGGACGTCGAGTAGTATAAGGAACGGATAGTTTTGCAATCATCATTTTCTAATGATTCTAGCAGCGAGTCTGAACTCTAATAGTAATATTTTCTTTAGCTTTTATATAAAAGTTTTAGGTATACCTCTCTTTGTGCTCTCTGTACCCTATCTAAAAATAAATATCATTCCTGCCACCATAATATTAATATTCAAAGACGAAGCGGCGAGTCAAATTTTATTTGGTGATTTAATAAAAGCTAACGCAATGATTGTGTGTAAACGGATTGCTTTAGTCATTGGGCATTGCTAGTTAAAATATTCAATACAAAAAAGTAATCAGAGTGTAACAGATTTTAGACAAATAAGTATCATCTCGTTCTTGCGATTAAGGTTTCACACTGCTATTCTTCAGAGTTTGCTAAATATGATTGATGTGCAATTGCATTAGAACTAAGCAGGTATAACAAAAGAATAACTTAATCCAAATACCATCATATCTGCCATTCTACCGACTCTTACCTCAGTTACACACTCGTCGTTCAGCAGCAAGTATGGTTTCCTACTACACGATCATTCCATAGCAAGCTTCTACGATTATGTGAGATTCTGCCATTATGCTGGGTGCGTCCAGTGAGTTCTCAATAGATGCGAACTTTGCAGGGTGTGCTTCATCTACAGAGCTATCGTCATAATTGTTCTTGGGAGGATAGCTCTGTGGCAGAAGTCAAGAGACACGACCGTCAGTCATTATAATGTTGACGGAGACAATAGTTGTGTTCGCTGTGCCGAATCTAATGAGATGACTCCTGTAACCGTTCCGCTGCCAGTAGTCCAACAAACAATGATGATACGCTGCGCAAATTATCGTCGATTACTTGCCCTTTCCCGAATTAAATGTCGTATCGGAGATAAGTCGTCGGCTGTGTTGAATTGCGGCCGCGATAATTAGAATTGCTTGGAATTTCCGGAAGTTAGTTAATTTTAGTTGCCTGCCTGGTAGCAATTGGTGTGCATCAGACTAGAAGGATGACGGCTACAGAGTTTTGTCGCGTGATCATCAAAATTAATAAATCTATGAGATTGATTGTGAGTAGAGAATCAATTAGAAGAGGAGTACTAGCTTGTGGAGGAAGAGGGGGGGGGAGGAATAAAACAGTGTGGGGGGCTCATTGTGGGTGATAGACACCTGATCGCGTCTCAAACCTCTTTCAAGTTGTAAGATGTGATGGCTGCGAGACAGTCCTGTGGTGTTAACGATCCCCTAATCAAGACGCTTCATCCGCGTGTAGGGCTCGGCCGGGTCAGGGCACAATTAATGACAATACAGTTGATCTTAGTTCTTTTGTGTATGGAATCCCATGTCTTGAGCGTCAATTAGCCGCGTGTGCGTCCTCAGGCGTTTTAGAACAGTCAGTAGAGGTAGTCCCTGCGTGACGGCCGCATGCCACGCGACGTATGGCAGCCGCGATGGAACGGAGACAGAACTAGGCGTCCTGCAGCGAAACGTGGATCTCATCCGAGAGATGCCGGTTAACCGTGTCGGGTGCCACTCGTTTCCGTTGAAAATACTTCCTATCGATTCCAACAGATAGCGTGCCTCTCTGACAGCTGACTTCTATTCAAGAGTCTCGGAACACGCCGTCCATCTCGTGCGAGTGTAACTACTGTACAGCAAGTTCGCCAAATATCTGGAAGTGTTGAGTATGATATGTACTTGTATTTCTTGGAGAGCGGTGAAGTGGTATTTTGTGTCGGTTACGCATGTCTTGTCAGTACGAAGTGTGTATGGGAGCAACTACTTACTTCCTGAAAGAAGTAGAGTTACCTCCGTTGGAAGGTGAATATCTATATGTGGGACAACGTATTTAAGTGAATCTCTTAAGAGTGACAAATGTCTTCACACAGAAAGAAGGCAAAGTGCGAGATTGTCCACGAGCAATACACGAGACAATTGCCCCAATTTTGAAGAATGAGAGTTTCTTGTGCTGATTGTTCTTATCATTGAGATTTAACCGCAAATCTTGGTTTATCGAGTTATTTAACTAGACACATGTGAAGAAGAGTCTGTGTGTGTAATAGAGTAGAAGTTGCATGATAGGAGGGCAAGAAGGAGCGGCGGAGAGGCGGACGGGGGATGGACATTGGTCGGAGTGCAGTACTCGAGTGCGGTGTGATATCAGGGTTTGCTTTTGTTCAGAAGCCACTTTTCCTCTGAGAGAGAAATGTGATATTCTGTTTACTGGTCAAGAGTATGTGGGTTATTGAGTGTTTCTGTTTCCAAGAGATCCAGATGAAAAGGGAGTTTGTGTGCTATAATGAGTTAGGACGCTTTCTTTTGGGGTGTTTTCCGTCGGTTGGGATAGTAATGTGTGTCCCAGATAAGCGCACAAGTGAGTTTCGACACTCGAGACGGTTGTAGCCCTCAAGAGTAGACTGTGCGTCTGGGGGGTAGGGGGTTGGTGACGTGAGCGTAGTAGAATACCGGGACGCAGGAAGCGTCTGTGGCGATGAGATAAGTTGCCGTGTGTTGGTGAGTAGCTCAGAGGTCCTTCAGTTAGGTAGGTATGATAGATGATAATAAGTGATTAATGTAGAGGAAGTAAGGGTAGAGGAGAATATAGTATAGGTAGTATAGTATAGGTAGTAGGTAGGGGGTGAGCTATGACTATATTGAGGTAGGAATAGGGTGAGAGGTGAGGGGTGGTAGTAGTGAGGGTATGAGAAGTAGTAGGGATAGTGAGGAAGCGTATATTATAGGTGGAGGGTAATAAGTGAGTATAGTAAGTAGTACGGGGGGTTAGGGAGGTGAGTATGAAATAATTGAGGTAAGGATAGAGGTGACGTAATGAGGGAAGGTGAAGTATGAAGGAGTGTGCAGTTCTCAACGCCGGAGAACGTCCGGGCCTGCGCGGCGCAAGCGGAATTGAAGAGAATTTTCTAAAAATCCAGATTCGGGAAATTCGTACAGTTAATTCCAAAAGTAGGTCTCGCGTGGGGTGCAGGGTAGGTCAGCTAGATGGGGTGAGTGAGAGACGGGGTCTAGTAATGAAATATATATATATATATATATGTATGGATATATAATGAGGAGGTGAGGTAGTAGGGGGGGAAGGTGGGGGTAATATAGAATATATAGAGTGAATACTAGATTATATATATATGTGATATTATACTTATATATATATTTAAATAGGATGCCTAAGAATATATATATATATATATATAGCTATATAGAGTATATATATATATAAGTATAGGTATATAAATAGCAATAGGTAAAGTAGGACTAGAATATATATATATTATATATATCTATATATCATACAGGGACGAGTATATATACGGTGAAGTAGTGAGAGAAGATGAAGGAGAAGTATATAGATGATAGTATTACAATATATATATATTGATAGAGAGAGATAGAGTTAGAGACGTATATATATATATTCTTATATATATGATATAGATGAGGTAAGGATAGGATGAAAAGATATCAGAGAGCATATAGATGAATAGTAATATAAATCTATGGACGGATTAGTGGAGAGTCGTTAGATACACCGAAAAGAATTTACCAGACAGTTGAATGCTGATGAGAGACAGGAGTGAGAGCGAAGGCGGGAGCATGAGACAGCCAAATGAGGATTCACCAAGTTATGCCATGTGTCTGCAAGTCGCGTGTCAAACGACAGACTTTCATTCGACAGTTGTACTCCAGTTAGTACAAACCAGACAGTCAGCGAAAGTATGTTGTGCATGATAATATATATATAAAGTATTATAATATATATATATAAATATATATATACTATATATATATAAATATATATATATAATCATAATATATATATATATATAGATATATAGTATATATAATATATAGATAGCGGATATAATATGAAATTACCCCCATCGGGCATTTTGAGGGTAGGTTTGGTAGGGGATACATTTCCATGATGACACGTCCAGTACTCAATGGTCGTCCACGTATCCACTTTTCTTACATAGGAAGTAGGACAACGTCAATCTCATATCACATATAGACCAATAAGAAAACTGGGCTACTATTACCTGACAAACTGCTTTTTTTAACAAATAATATCGCCTAGTGAGTATGATCCGGGCCGCTGGGAGGGTTTCATGGGCCGAGATGTTTTGAGTAGAAAGAAATTAATGCTGCGCACATGAGTAGTGCTTGTAGCGGTGCATGTCATAAAATAGAAAGGAATAAGAGCTACTGGAGCTGTTTGCGAATAAGGGTTGGTTAGTAGAATGTTGATGGAACTCCCTACCACTTATGCTTTCTCTATGGAACTAATTTACATTGCTCGGGATATGTGTCGTAACTGCGTAACGATCTTGTATCGTTGGTACAGGGACGAGAGTGGCGGGTGAAAGAAAGAATACAGCGACGAAAGGAGAAAGAGAGTGATTTTATAGATTAAGTACAGTATGCTGAGAAGAATGAGGCCGTAAATTTGATTTGGCTTGAATGGTGAATCTGTAACACAAGTGTTTCTGACAATTGGGTAGCTATTCGAAGACGAATCTCTGTTGTCAGAGGTTGAAACGTTAAATTATGTGTGAAATGAAGAAATAGGGAGCGATGAGGTAGGGAAGAGAGAGAAGGAGTGCTTATTGCCGAGGGGGTGGATGAGTGTATGGCGCTGGCACAGAATTCTGTAGTTTGGGGGAATTATGAAGTTGTGTAGAGTACATGAGGATTCGTAATATGTCTCTCAGAATTTACTCGATTTCGAGCGGAGGTTATATATGTATGAGTAGTGGTTTGACTACAATTTTTTTGGAGGGTATTTGCGATTGGGTGAAATTGGAATAACAGTGAGCCTACTGTATGGGTTTATGATTGGAGGAAAGTGAGAAGCTTTGTTCTGGATAAAACTGAATGATGTTCTTGGATTCCGGGGGAGAAGGTAGGCGTGTCAATTGTTGATTTGGTAAAAAGCATATGTCGGAGCGTGGGAGTGTCTGAAATGTGACATAGAAAGTCGTGATTCATTGAAAAAAAGATGAGTCGAAATATTGGTTATGACAGAAGCCTTGGTTGTGTGGGGCAGTAAATGAGTAATTGGGTTGAGTCGGAAGGTCGATGAGTCTCGTAATGAAACTTGAATGCTGTTATGGGTCTGTAAAAGTTAATATACAGTGAGTGCAGATGAGAGTATTCCAATATTAACTTAGACGCAGTTAAGCTGTGATTAAAAAAAGGATCGGTGCTAAGAGTTATAAGTAATGAAGTGAATAAATAGTATGAGATTGATGTTTTCTGTTGTTATAGATATAATATGAGGCTTAATGACAGAATACGGAGTATATGATATTGGCATAAAAATCTAGTGTGAGGAGGTTGGTTGATGAAAGAGTTATCGGGAATAGCGATATGAGATCACGACTATGTGGTTTATCTTAACACTCAAGTTAACTCTCCACGTTCTCCCACCCCTTCCGGACTGGGGAGCATTCGTAACAGAAGAAAACACGATAGCGCCAAGACACGTGCCGCGTGCCCCTGAGCCATATTAACAGAGTGAGAAGTTAACTATGAACTAAGCCCTCTATTAAGGTACAATCAGTATAAGTGAGATGAGCAGCGTTGCAAAGTAAATCAAGCAGTGAAACTGTGTAAGGAAGCATGAAGAGATAGTCCCTACCACAAAATTCCTATCAACTGTCGTTAGTTATGTTCGTAACAATAATCGACGTTACTCTACCTTTGGTCCTGTTTAGAGGCGGGAATATCTTCTCGCGTAATCTCGCTGGGAGTTAAACGAGAGGAGTGACTAAAAATGATGAAAATGATGAATGATGATTATATAAGGATAACGTATTAAAATATATATAGATTGTACATATATTAGTTTAGGTTAATGTAAGAATAAGGTTATAAGAGTAGATAGTTAATGAAAGGGGGTAATTGTATGAAAGGATTATAGTAGTTCATTATAGTGTATGTAGTAATGGTAATATAGAATTTATAAGCCACCGGTTGTAGCGTTATACTATAAAAATCACGGATAATATAATAAGTTAGTGTATGAGTGTATTTAGGTGATCTATACTGGCTTAGGGAGATACTAGATAGAATTAAGTAGATTATCCTAATAGCTAAATAGGTGCTTATATATATAAGAGAGAAGAAGATACGGGAGACTATCGGCATATGCGCCCTTATATATATATATATACTATACTCAGGTATATAATTAAGTTAGTATAGTTGAAGTAGAGAGTGTGGCGTAATATTACCACGTTAGCAGAGGTCTATAGTAATAGACAGAAGACAGCTGCGAGCTCCCCCACTATTATGGACAAAGCGCGGAAATGAGTAAGGAAGAGGCTAACACTTAATGTCTCAGTATCTGAAGAGGGTAATATAATTTCAACATCTTTGAGCCACCAATGTCTATTACAGGTGTTCCCCTGACTAAGATAGAATATGTAAATCATGATTTAGTTTTTAAAAGTTTTCTTTTTTTTCTTGTTTTATGTGTTATTGACATTTTTAATGTCAAGAAGGGCTTTTAAAGAGAAATATTTTGCTTCGTCACGTCCATGATCCATTGTCATTGGCTAAATTTAAATAATATAAGAAACCTGTAGTTTCATAAGCTTTGTATTTGATAGTATAGAACAAGTCTTATCTGTATATGTGTTTTTTTATTGTCCACGTGCTAATTTAAGCGCTCTTAAATATGTGCTTTTAAAAACTTTTATTGGTACAGTAAACACAACGTCAGTGTCAGTTTTTATAATTAGAATATATACCAAATAGATGGCTTGCAGATGAATAGCTATTAATGCCTAAAATTATTGTTTCAGGGGAGTTCTGACCACCGAGTATTTTATACTTTCTTTAACAGAAAGCTAAAACAATATTAAATTGGATATTTATTTCTTCAAAATTCTTGTCTGAAATATGTTGTTGCACAATGATTTCTTTAAAAATTCTGTTAAAAAACACAATTTAGAATTAATATTGAAAATTGATACACAAAAATTAAGAGGATAATAATTTTGGCTTAGAAAAGATAAGAATGGTAACTAAAGGATCTTGTAGGCACCTGGTCATTCCTAATCGCGGGCATTTTTATATTTAATCAAGGTTCAACTAAGATTTGCTAAGAATTATCATGGTTGTTTATTCTATATTTTCATAAACACAGGTATAGTATATATATGGTTTATATATTCAATATAATATATGTACTATATATACTAATAGAATATACAGGTATTATCACTATGAATATTATTACTATTAGTAATATCTATATAACTATATATACTTATATATACTATTTATATTAAAACATAATACTGTAAATTAATATATATATAACTGTAAATACTACTTATTTAAACCCTAGTATTTTATTATTTACTAGAAAATAGTAGAAAAATTACTTCTAAATTATATAATATATATATATATAATTAATATTATATATATAATATATACTACAATTACTAACAAGCTATAGATATATATATATATATATATATAATATATATATAATATATATTATATTATAATTAAACATAAAAAATGAATTGTCTTGGAGACCACATCACATCAGTGCTAAAATGGCCTCAAAAAAAGCTGGGAATTCTGTTTCAGATGCCCGTGAATTTTTGCTTCTGCTCAGTTACTCCAGTTGTATATAAAGGTTTATTTCGCCCCTGTATGGAAATACTTGTTCCCACATTTGGGGTGGAACCGGTTCCACCCTCCTCTTGGATAGAGTTGAAGCTAGGCTTAATTGGCTTATAAACTGTCCCATTTACTTTTTCTGACTCCCTTGACCCTCTTTCTCTGTCGTGACGTAGGTGCCCTATCTCTTTTCTAACTAGGTATTAAACGGCAGCGCGTGCTCGATAGAATTGACCTCTCGCATTCCTCACCACAGCGTGCACGCCTCGTAACACAAGACGGTGCCTTGTTTATCTCAGTGAAAATAAATGATGCGCGATGTTTGAATATTGGAGAATCAAGGATCACTCGTTGTGGTTGTACTTCCTGTCTTTCCAGCCACATCTGGTTTGTGACCTTGCCTTTTATTTTTCCTGCAATATTCAATCTTCCTCTTATTAAATCCGCGTCTACGCCCACCTGAGGGAAGTGAGTTAGTCAAGTTAAGCTATTTACTAGTGCTTGCAGTTTATTTTAATTTCTTCTCTTTTTTAATTTTTTTTAATTTATTTATGATGTTTTGCCCCCTCCTTTGTGACAAACGCGGGCCCTGCCCATAGATTGTCGGTATCAGCACGAAAAAAATTAAATAAAACTACAATATATGATATATATATACTATACTATATTACGACATATACACTTATCACATCCCTAGTAATATACTATACCGAGATACTAAATATATTACTACCATATTATCCAACATATACCGAATAGACATTTTTTAATTTAATATAACTATTCTCTGCTACTATGTACAAGTATATAATGATGGGAACGATTAATCGGCATCTCATCGCGCAAAGAATCCGGGCTACGCATCATTCTTTACATTCGTCACAATACGTCCATCCGGCCAAATTCGCGGATATTTTGACCCCCGATCTAACCTCGAAACTAACATATTAAAAACTTATTCAAATCTGCTATTGTCAAGTATTAATGGCGTCAATCCATTGTGGAAAGAAAATATAAAAATCACTGGAGAATACCACCATTTACTGCAAGTAATATTATTAGAAGAAAAATAGCAGACTTTAAGATACAACTAATAATAGCAATCAATAACTAGCCTACAGGGATATTTTGTTGATATTAATTTATAAGATGATTTAAGAGACTTACTAAAGTATATATAGAACTTGTACTAAAATAAAGTTAATTTCTAATGCAAAAATATATAGATACTAAAAGAAAACTATAATTACAATTACCTTAATAGACTTAGACAGCATATATTACAATTACCTTAATAGACTTAGACAGTCATATATACGTATTTTTTTATTATAACGATCGATATATATAGATATCTATACCACCTATATGAGTAATAATATATATCATACCGTATAGTAATAATATAAATATTAATAAATAAATAGCTATATCTATATTACTACTATATATACTAATACTACTAGATGTTGAAATATTGCCATAATAAATCGCACATTTAGATAAGATTGTTAAAGAAAGAAGGCATATTTAAATGAGAAGTAAAGAATGTAACTGCCTATCTCGGGATTGAAACCACCGCATCGTTGCGCGTGAGGACAATTCCAGAGAAGGCAGTTAATTCTTGAGCTATCCTTCCATATATATTTTCTCTACCATCATATATCTATATACTTTAAAAATAAACATGAATATATAGTCAATAATATAATAAGTATATCTAGAAGTATAATATATAAATATATATAATAATACATACTCTTATATATATATATATATATAATATATACTATATAATACTATACCTATATATACTATACCCATTTTGCTTAGTGGTGACATGTATGACATTCCAGGGCCCTAATGGTTCGCCTTTCGGTTATGCATTACAATATCCACACTCATCCTCCAGACGTAAATATATCACTATACACATAGCTTATATTCACCACCCTCTTTCTAGACAATCACTTACAGACATCCCATATCCCTGTAATCCATACGTTTGTAAGGCGAAAAATTGACTCCACATCGTATCGTCCTGCGTGTCGCTAGAAGGCGACTAAGGGCCACCCGGTGTTAGCTAGGTTGTCGGGCCTACTACCACTATATTTTTTGCCAGGAATGCGTAATGCCAATGCCTCGGAGTAAGGTCGTGATCGGCCAGTAAGCGGCCCTTTCTATCCGTTGGCGAAAATGCTATGAATCGCCTATCTGTATATGAAAATGTCAGAGGACATAAATGTTGAGGAGATAAGGAGAGAGGTGGATGAGTATTAGGAAGGGCAAGAATTTGATTGTAGCTCGCGTGTGACTGAAACAAAATATGAAAGAAAACGGTTTGAAAAGAATGGTGGGGTGTGAAATTGTGTTTGTGTTGCTGTGGAAAGGAATGAGGAGGGTGTAAGAAGGATTGTTGCCATTCTGATTATGAATGCAGAACTACTATGGTCCAGGTAGATTTTGTGTGTGTGAGTACCAGAAATCTATATAGGTTAAATTTAAAGTTGAAAAGGTCAAAATTTGTGTGGTTGCGACAGTATGACCCATCTGAAGGTTTAATCGTGGAAAAGAGTACGATTGTTCTGGGATAAATCTGAATTGATGCTTTGGATGGGGAATGTAGGAGATTTCAGTATTCTGCCAGCCCATATCTGCCCATTACCAAGATCTTTTTCTTATCGTTTGGTCGCACACATCCCTCACCTCAAACAGGCACAGCGAGCCCTATGCTTCAAGGAGGGGTGTATTACTCTCAAAAGCTCACCCTCTAGCGCCAAATTTCACGCAATATGAGCACAGACGCAGCTTAACAGTGATGGGAGGAAGTAAGATTCCAGTAGGAAATAGCAAGAAGCGGATAGGAAACGAGACACTTACCCCACAAATACAGCACCTGTGTGGGAAAGATAGATAAGCACCAACCTCACAGCCACAAAAACTAGCCTGGAATTACCGCAATCTCAACACCACATCACTCATGCGCAGATACAGCATCTATGGTGCTACGAGGGCGTCGTAAAGTGGTGGTACGCGAGTGAAGTTTCCCTCGAGCACTTGCGCTGCTGACCCTATAGGATCAGAGATAAAGCAAACCAACAATCGCCTCGCAAAGGATAGAGGTCAAGTGACACTGAAAGTACAGAACAGTTATTAAGCCTTTTTGCCGTGACTTGACCCTGTCCAAAAGCCGGGTGAAACACGAGCCCCCCCCCCCAGATATCGACGAGCAGTACTCCATAGCGCATGAGCGGTATCGAACCCTCTTCGGATTACTAGGGACAACAGCAACTCGACGTAACCAAGGCTAGGCGAACAGTTCGTCACCAACGCCTCTAACAGAACTGTCCAGTCTTTGAGGCCGCCCTCAGCAACCGCTTGTGGACATGTGAGTTTCCTAAGACATTTTTTTGTCATGTTAAGGCCAAGATGTTTATATTGTCAACAGAGAGACGACCAGAACCGTCGAAAAGAGACAGGAAATTTGGAAGGTATTTTGGAGAAGGAATTGTTAAAGTTGGGGTTTTAAAGAATTGATTTCACAGAAAAATTCTATCGCATCAGCGAGAATAAAATCGAAAGATTAAGACGAGGAGCACATTCCAGAATAAAAGGGGAGTAGAAGTGACTTCGATGAGTTAAAGAATTTGAAGGGTCGAGATCGGAATACGAGGTGGATAGAGTTAAGAGGTGCTAGGTGAGAAGATCATTAATGAAAAGTAGGAATAAAGTGGAGATAAGACCAGACCCTGAGGAACACCACTAGTGACAGAAAGAAGAAGAAGTCGGGTCGCCCATCAACAACAGCCGATATTGAGCGATTGCAAAAGAAAGCCTAGATTACTTAATATGGCAAAGAGAATGAGGAAACACAAAGGAGGGAGCTGGAGAGCAGTGTTGACGGCGTGCCATACTCGCGTCAAATTGCTTGATAGTCAAGCGGCCACCACCCAGAGTCTCCCCGTAGTTCCTAGAGCGAAAAACACCATAAATGGGTTTGATAGGAATGTATATCGCCAGTAGACTTCGTGCAACGAGAGCACGTACTGGCGATCGGAGTGATTTTCCAGATGATCTAAAGTGAGAGTTGAGAAAGGTTTCGAAGATCTTAGATAGAAAACAAGTGAGAGCTACAGGCGATAGTTAGAAGAGATTCAGAGCGGCTTCCTTTTTTTCGGAATAGGCTGGACATGTCCCACACTGAGGGAGGGAAAGTGCTAGTATTGAGACATAGAAGAGAATATAGTTGAGCGAGGACCGAAGGTGATTAGCCTTTTTCGTTGAGGAGAATTGCAACACATATGATCAGATCGAATAGAGGAGGAAAAGGCAGATTTACAGAAGTGCAGAGATGAAAGATTTGTCCAGTAGGAGAAAACCAAGGAGGATTTAGCGCACTTTTCTTGTGATGAAAGCCACCCTGCTCGAGAGTATCCCTGCAACGAGATTTCTAGCTGAAATGAAAATTAGCGAGAGTGATAGGAGAACGAGAATTTTTCCACACTCGATAGTGCGACTGTCTCTAGCCTTGGAAATGACAGAGAATAAGCACCGATCGAACCAACGGATTATGAGGAAGCTTTGAAAGCGAAATAAAGATTAGTTTTAGAAGGACATGAATGAGGAAAGAAAAATCTAGCTGAAGAAGGAAAATGAACCTGCTCATCCATCAACGATTACAGCTCCCTCCTGTATCTTTAAAATCTTTATACATCCCCATCTCATTAACTCCGTTATTGAGGTAGCCAATTATACCTATCCATCCTGCAAAACTTGGCAAACGCTTATCATTTCAAGTCCCTGGTCTAAATACTTGCGAACGCCTCTGATACATATAGAGGGAACAGCCAACGCTTGGAGCGCTCAAGAAATCGTTACGCGACACCAAAACCATAATCGTCTCCTCCATTTCCATTACTCTCCAATAAGATACTTCTTCATTCTGATTAGACTATTATATCTTATTTAATCGATAATTATCTTACCTCTATCATTACATTCTAACCTATTATTACTATCATTTACCATACGTCTTCATTAATCGTAATTATTATGTATTATTACTAACAGCTTATTTCGTTTAATTGTATGTTTATTGGTAAGTACGCAATCGTATATTAGCTCCTTTCCTGCGGTGCCACTACTCACTCATACATCGTCCAGCATCACCTACTATGCAATTGGATCGGTACCTTGACTATACTACGGAGTGATTTTATTCCATATGACTCTAGTTATTCATCTTGCCATCATTTATTTGTATTATTTATTATTATTCTTATTTCACTTCCATTATTATTATGTATGTATAATTGGATCATAATCATTCAAAGTTTCAATAATAATCAATCTAAAATTAATGCAGCTGAGTCATAGATGCTAATTACTATGCTACTAGTTATTAGATTATAATACCGTGATTATTATTCCCATACAAGTTTACGTGATCAGATCTGTTCATTATCAGCCTATCGTTATTATTCGTTTAAGCAGTAGATTTCCCAATCGTTTCAATTATGCGAGTAGCTACGGCTGAAATAAGGTGCACATCATAAAGATTTTTGGATCGCTAAAATAATATCGGGAAAGAGTTAACCCCCTCAAGCGCCTCTGACGCCTCCTGCTGCTATAAAGCGCCCTTAATTACTCAGACCAAGCAATCACACATATAGATATACCACTATATACCGGCAATAACGCCCTATAGCTATTAAATCAATAGCATACACATCCCGCCTACATCTCCGTAGGTAATTTACCGACAGTTTCAACGTATCCATAATTACTATATAACTTATCCATATACTATATAGGTAGATACTATATTCATATATTATAATACCATATCTTATATATACATACTCTATCCACACTTCTCTTCTAAACTGCCATTTTCCGAAGACTATGATTGTTTTGTATTTATTTACCAAATATTTATATATTGTATATACCTATATATATAGTCTTTATCTCTATAGTATATATATATATATATTATATATATTATTATAATATATATATATATATATATAGACTATATATATTATATATACTATTGCTATATAATCCATTAGTATAGTATATTATATGATACTATATATATATATAGATATATATATAATAATACTAATAGTTATACTACTATATATTATATATAATATATATATATAAATTATATATACTATATATAGAGGAGAGAGAGAGAGAGAGAGAGAGATGAAAGAGAAAGTGAAGGGAGAGACAGAGACGGAGAGAGAGAGAGAGACGAGAGAGAAGAGAGAGAGCGAGACGAAGAGATGAGAGAGAGACAGCATATTTTAAACTGAGATATTTTAAAAATAATATTAGTATTTTCAATTCAAATCGTCTCACTCGTCATTCGTCATACGGCCAAATTTGCTCTATTCTCAATCGTCTCATTCCGCACGGCAAAAAAATTTCTAATCGAGTGCCACATCACTAACCTAGTAATAGTCAAATCGACAAGACCTATACTATAAGCACCTATAGATAGTTATATAAAATCATATATACGTATTATATTAATTATATAACTATATATACTACGTCAATTATTATATATAAGTGATATTAACCTACTATAATAATAGCAGCATAGTATTATATATACTATATAGTCTATCATATTTAACAGCACACTAGCCTACGCTAATAAGCGACACATATTATATCTACTATATATAGTAATAATATTACATAACTATACTATATATACATATAGTATACATACATATATTATAATATATATCACATATAATATTATATATCATCGGCTATATATAAACTTTCTTCCACATTATTAGTTTATGCGACAAGTGGTGATCAGTGAATAGAATTAATTATAAACAGATACAATAGGTTTAAAGTAACCTTTCAAAAGTCAAAGCATTATCTATGTGAATCGCGTCTATACATTTTTTTAAACAACTTAAATTTTAATATTACCAACGTATATATGAATCTTATATCTCGTCAAAATTAGCAGCCGCCACCACGCGAGCCTCATATGACCGTTAACCCAGCTTACAGCATAAAGACTCAGACTACACCTGTGCAAACATTCTATTATGCAGCAAATAACATAGCATCGGACATCAAGCAGTTTATTTATGAGTCGCGGTAAGATTGTCTAGAGGCCCCCAGGACTACCCCTGGGTGCCCTATGCGCGAAATGCTTCCCTGTATGATGCCATTTGATGCGTTTCCTCCAATTGGAGCGAACGCCGCTTAATCGCTGCCTCGGACCAGCGGTTCTCTACTGTGCGCGACTCCGCGTATGGTATTCTGACTCAATAACGTGTCCCTTATCGGTCACCTCTGTGCTCTTAGATGACCCGGCGAGTCAACCCTCGTGGCATGCTCTCCTAGCCAATTGAAGCGTGCCGAATGTCGACCATCGAAGAACGGCGCCATGCCCCGCATCGCGACGGGTCAACGGTCCGCCGCAGCGTGTCGGACGGCTCGCGGTGCGCAGCTGGCGTCAACCGACAGCGTTTCAACATGTCCCACAATGTCTCAGATTGGGTTTAAAGGTGCCGGCAAACTTGCCGTATGTCCTTGGCCAAATCATGCTCCTGAATTGGTACACCGCACGTTCTACGTCCGGTAGTTCTCGGTGACACATTGCTGCAGCCTTGAGTGTGATCTTACCGCGTTTGTCATTGCGCACGGTAGGTATGCATCTTACACCGATGACAGGGGTTGTATATGAGCCGACATAACGGCGTCCAAGGCATATCTTGCGATGCTGTACCTTGGAGGTTAGGAACCGCTCATGTAGCGACGTGGCCAACTCTGCTACGACCTCGTTAAAGGAAATGCCTTCCCAGACCATAAAGAGACTATCCACTCCAAAATCGTCCCACCCCAAGTATACCCCCTCTCCCGCTATTACAATTGGAGCTGAGCATCACCTATTCCATTACGGTCGCCGACGTAGACCTCTGATCAGTATCGGCGGATACGGACAGGCAGCAGTCCGTAACAGCACCACCACTCTGCGAACTCCATCCGCTAAAACAGTCACATTCTGTCCCAATCTCGCCCGACCGGTTCCAATCTACACTCACTTCCCGGGGCCCAATCCATATGACTTAGTCAGCGCCCTGTCGATGCTCCTGGTGTGTCGGTGTCCCTCATGGCCCGGGCCTTCGTCGTGCTCAGATGCGCACATTGTTATCCGCAAAAGACGTCGAGTCATATTGAGTATTATTTCACACTTACTCGTACGGCTCCCTATTGTTACCTTCTTCGCAGAGCATGTATTAGAACGGTGCCCTTCCTGTTTTACGGCTGTCTCTTACGGCCCCGAGCGCATACGCCTAGAGAAACAACAACGGTTTCTTAAACCACCAATCTATGGCTAACGTGCCTTCCCTGGGCCCTGCCACTCTGCGTATGCTCGCGGGGCGTGTACATGGTACCTCTGCCGGCACACGACTCCCGCGCACTGTTTGTTTGCACCACACGTCACAGAACACGCGATCGGATCCGAGTGTCAACCATGTTACCTCGTAACTCCTCGGCACGGAGGGTGGTAAGTCGTCTTACGAGCTTCACTCAAACTGTTACGTCGGACCGCGCAATTCTCGTGCAGCGATTTATCGAGGCGGTTAAATTTGCACACTGAATGCTACACGTCACTCCAAACAAAGCCATATCTCTCCCCCCCAAACACCTTCCTCACCAAATCACGCTAAAGCTCTGGAGTTACCGGTCGCTTTTCTATTCAATCGTACCACAATCCTAAATAGTATTAGCGCATCGGGAAACACCCTTATACACCCCCACACACTAATTTCAACAACGCGCCCTGGCCGTATACTGTTATGCGTTGCCGGCAATGCTATGTTAGTTTACATTAATAAAGTTTACACAGCGTTCTGGTTCTTTCTCTGTAACCTGTTAAGGTCATATGAGCCAGTGGTGCGGATTAATTTTGACGAGTTAGAGAATAGCTTCGAACATCAATTTATTCACTAAATAAATACCTATGACGCAAACAGACTATAATAAACATTACCTCGCGGAAATAAAACTACAAGATAACATCTATTAGCGTCTCCCGGTTAATAAAAGGTCGATCACTCATGCACTGTGTGATTTTCTAAAACACTATGAAACCCTACATAATTTGCAATGTAAATAATTCTATCTTAATATTATTTTTCCTGCACAGAATAGCTTAAATGATTCGACCAGGAACACTGTCGTTACAATTCTAAGGCGAAAACATCTACAGCTATGCTTGACGCGAAGAGATTGGAAATCTTCAAAAATAAGAATAACTTAAAAACACCACAGAAAGACATACAAAAGGCAGCAAGCTTTATATCTTTTAAAATCTGCAGTAATTTGTTGATTAAAATCAAAAGATGCGTATTAATATGGAGTGAAAAAAAAACTTTAATAACAATAATAATAATAGTTATTGTTATTATTTTTATTATTATTATTATTATTATTATTATTATTATATTATTATTATTATATTATTATATATATTATTATTATTATTATTATTATATTATTATTAAGTTCAATTTTGTTTTTCAGACCATCAGTATCTCAGTCTTTAGGAGTTGGTAACTTAACTCCAATTTTGAATAGTCCTACAATTGTGACGTCAAATATCCCACAAATATCTCTAAATGGAGTTGGTCTCGGACTCAGTGAAATCGGATCTCCGGTCCTTAGCCCAAATTTTCGAATATCTTCTAGTCCACCTCTAAATGACCATTCAAATAACAACCTTATTTGTGAGCCTATTGAAACTAGTAAGCCACCTTCACAAGCTTTACCAATTTCATTATCACGTTCTATCGCGTGTCAAGCTTTACATACTCCAGAAAAACTAACTATTCGCCGATCTGCAGCTTTTACAGCTTCTTTTTAAGGTAGAGAAAATATTTTTTAAGATATATATATATATATATATATATATATATATATATAACATATATATATATATGCAACCTTAGTATATATATTATATATATATATATAATATAATATATATATATATATATATATATATATATATATATATATATATATATATAGTCAAAATTAATACTTAAACCTAATTCCCACTAACATATTAACAGCTTAACAGCTTATATATATATAATAATAATAATAATAATAATATATATATATATATAATATCATATAATATAATAATAATAATAATATATTTATATAATAATATATTATATATATATCATATATGTATATATACCCACCCGGAAATGATTACCTTGCAGTTGGTGGGTGGGCTCTCTGGGACACTGTTGGGCGGGGTATACTGCCTGCACATTCAGTGTCTAGGCGAGAAAGAAATCAAAATTTTTTTTTTTCTCCAAATTAATTTCACCTATAAGTCCTTTGTTGCTTTATTTTATGGGTTGCCCTCCTTTTCCCCATCTGGCCTTGGGCTGTATCTCGGTGCCTCTTCCACACAGGTTTATAGTTCACCCACTTCCTCCCGATGGACAGGGAGGCTGTAGTTATTGGTCATTTTACACTCACCTCTGTTCAGACACATATTTTGGGAACACAGGCTGACCAACCACTGGGGAGCTGTTCTGCACTACTTTGGTGAATAATCTCGGACTTTGCAGACTTTAGATGCTGGCGTGGTGCCTGCTTGGGTGGGACCAGTAAAGTTTTGGGGAGGTCTTCCACAGGGGCACATCTACAGCCACCACTACGGGATGAGGGTCCAGGTGGTGGGTCTCTGGACTGTGTGACCTGCACGGAGAAGGGATTACCCTTCCAACCTCAAAATATACGCCTTTCAGCCCTTCCTGTTATTTGCTTTTATGTCTCATTTGTTTATTGCTATAGTATAAATTTCTATGGAGACAGAAGTCTGTGGTTAGTACATATGGAAAAGTCTTCAAAGAAAAAACGTATTTAAACCAAAATTGAGCCGAACATCGGCTTAATAATTACCATCTGTCGCGGCTTCCACTCTTTTTGACCCTACGATCCCTACTACACTTTCTGGACCTGGGTACCTATATCATTCTTTTAACTACCTCTACACCTGGGGGTCCTTTACCGAAATTTCGCGATTTAAGTCGACCAAACCCCGGGCACCCCAGGTGCCACAACGTCCCGGGCAATCCGTAAAGGTGCCCCCGTAACAGTCGGCGTGCTGTTCGTTTGCTCATAAATACCTCGGATAGTCGGCGGGCATGTGCATTCTCTGATGTATTACATACTGCAGTCCACTTCCTCCCAAAATTCTTACTTTAGAACTGGAACCGTTGTTTACTCAGTGGAGCACTTTGAAAAGTCCTGGGTTTGAAAAGCCCTCCAGTCGTGATGAGGAGCGGGTCCATTCTCGTAAAAACTGCTAACCAATCAAAGTTCATTCTGTCATCATAACGTCTCTTGCAAATATTACTCTTGTTTCTGTACTAATTAAATAAAACACATCTAAGGCACTGACACATTATTTATGAACAAGTGAGAGCAAGCATCTGTCATTTGGAAGAACTCTCAAACAAAGTGCCGTTACATACATTTATAGATTTCTACGCCAGGAAAAGCAAATCCTATTGCTGACTTTTAATACCCCTTATCCACTTACAAAGGTCAAAATAGAGTTCCGCAAGTCACAGTGTTCGCACGTTTATCCCCCGACGACACAGACGTTGCTTCAAATGTAAACGGTTTGGTCATCCCAGTAATACTGTAGGAGACTTGGGATGAGCTTTATGCCCAATCTAGGAAATTATTCCCTCAGTAATATGAAAATACCTAACTGTAGAAACTGTAATGGACCAAAGTGCTTCTTCTTTCAAATGCCGTCTTTACCTGTTTGAACAGAGGAAGTTTAAAACTGTACCTGTATAAGTGAGCTTGGGAGAAGACACTATACGCCAATTATTGAAAAGAAGTACCCTAAGACAAGGCAATCTTACATACAATTACACACGGCTGCTTACGCTTGCTCCGCGTGTTAATCCCGCCAACACAACCCTATCCTAACAAAACTCCTCTCTTAAATTCCATTGAAACTCAGGCATGTACTGCAGCTTGTCTACCCATTGCTACCCTACCAACTACTCAAAGAGTACAAAAGCAGCCCTTGATTCAAACTCCCGTCCAAAAAGCTATCAACAAGCCTATCTGAGGTACCAACTCTCAACCGACTATGAAAGTGACTGCTTCCAAAACAATCAATACAAATTTAGAAACAGTGTTTGAAAGCGAGAACCCCACACCTGTCCCATACTCTTCAAGTGGTTCCTAAACTTATGCAAGGGACGATCGTTGTCCCTTAATTCGCCTCCCACTATTACTCAAATCCCTGGAAAGATGTTAAAAAACACGAAAGAATATTGCAAGTTATGAGATTATTCGTTAAATATAGAACACAACCAATTTTTTAAGCAAACACCGAGCGCTTTAGATACAAAAAAATACAGCACCAGAAGAGACATAATACAGGTATACACTTCACGAGACTAAAGCTAAAAAACTTCAAAGACCATAAAAAAATCAGCTATTGAACAATACCTGCTAATATCTAGTAGTCTACAGGTCAGTTCTAGCTCTTCTGAATCTTCCTATAACTCTTCTCCCGAAGTTTCCTTTATCAGCACTCTCTAAGGGAATCCTATACCCTAGAAGATGAATTGGATAACGGCTCCCTAAATGGAGCTTGATGCGATGACCCATTCTCTTTCTAATGCTTCCTGCACTTCCAGAAGAAAGATGAATGGAAAACTATTCATCCTTAAACGTCGCAAGCGCTCTAAGCGTTCAGGGTCTGTTGGAGGCATGAAGATGGGCCAGAGGTGCTGTTCTTCAATCAAGCTTTGCCCCGCATTTTGAAATACCCGCATGATGAAGGCGCGGAGAAATTCTTACCAGATCAGACCTTGCCAATTCGTAGATAATACGCAAGTGAAATCGATAACTCAATGCCAACATTATCAAAAGAGACAATACCGCCAGTTACGCACCACCTTCCACATTCATGAGCAACTCTATGTCCCTCCACATTTCTGAATCTGCTTGCCAAGCGGACTCTGATACTGCTCTCACTAATAAATATAAGCATTACGAATGCTCTTCTATTAAATTTCCAGATCACTTAACATGTTTGATTCGGTTGAATTCAACTTATCTATTTCATGGGTGACTCTTTCACCAAGTACATCTGAACTCACTACAAGAGGTCCTGCCCTAAAAATCTCATGGTGTGTGACTACCCTTGAGTTTTTGTTCCCCTCACCCTTAGGACATCTCAGCCTTCTCTCAATCTGAACCCACCTCTAACATTTCCCCCAGTCACATAACAATTGTCTCTAATAGACCACCATCATAATATTCATAACTCACCAACGACTACTTTCCTTCAATGGAAATGTCGTGGCTCTAATTTCGAAGAACTTGTTCAGCTAATAAACATATGTACCAAAGTGTATATGTTTAGGAACTGACTATGTCATGTGACTTCTTTCAGCCATCTGAATATAAATCGCCCGTTGGCTTGTACGAAGGACAATGATGGGGGAGGGGGCGGGAATCATTCTGGTCTCCGCATTCCTATTCCCCGATTGCCTCCGGCCAAACTTCATGCGGTAGCGGCAAGAATTCACTTATCCATTGACATTTCAATCTGCCCAGCTCAGTGGTGGTACTAGGTCGACTTGGCTGATCTTTTTAAACAGCTCCCTGCTCCGGTTGTTATGCTAGGTGACTTCAACCTCCGCCATCCATTATGGGGTGTCTGTCACTTCATCTAAGTCCAAGATCTTAATAGATCTCTAACCCCCTTTTTCCTGGGATATAACACAGGACTCCTACCTGAACGTTGAATACACGCTTCTTTGTATAGATATTTACCGCTTTTGCTCCCATTTCCCTTATGGATCGTTTTACATGGTCCCGCTTCTTTGATTATTTATTCGGCAGCGATCATTTACCTAATAGCATTAAATAGGCTTACCGTTTAAGCCCAATGCGAAAAGCAACTCCAGCTGGCGTTATGGTCGAGCGGGAGTGGGCTCCTTTTATCAGGCACAGCTGTCCTCTTTCTCCTTTCCATACGCCGGCCGATTTGACTGTTGATGATGCCTTTGCTTCTTCGAAAGTAGTCATCTCGTGGCGGAAGCACATCCCGCAGTCTTCCTCCAGGCGCGGGAGGTCAACCTTTCCTTGGTGATTAAGAGGTGCTGCTTCAAAGCCAACCAGAGAAGAAGAGAAACTCTACAGGCAATACAAACAAAAAGATAATGCCACCCCAAACATGATTATTTTAAAGCAGCCGCAGCGAGATCTCGGCGAGTTCGTCAAACGCGTAAATAATATTTTCGAACTTACATAGCCGACTGTGCTCACAGCTCCCCCTTCCTTTAGTGTGGAAATTTACACAGAAAATATCTCGTCTCTCCAATCACCTACAGTCCTCCGTTATGGGCCTGATATAACTGATATGATTTCTGCTGTGGTGGTAGCGGATGCGTTAGGTTATAGCTTTGCTATCCATTCGAGTTGTTCTTTCCGTTACACTGAAGCCTTTCAAAAACGAGAACTGACACAGCGCTACCAGACTTTCAACGCGGGGAAGATCATACCTGACCCGTCTTTACACTTGCGGTACATCAAACAGCATTGGCAATAGCAAAGGCAGTTATCCCTTGATCCAGACATGATTTCATTATCATGCTCCAAGTCATATCCATCCTTCGACCAACGCACTGGGTTATACTGCTGGGAGTCTGGATCGAATCTTTTCCATTTTGGACTACAGCTTTGTAATTCCTATTCCCAACCTGGAAATCCGAAGTTTGGCGAACAACCGAAGACCAATTTCGCTGACCTGTAACTCCTGTAAATTAATGGAGAAAATGGTTTCTGGCCGCTTATTCCCTGTTCTGGAGAGCCGTCAAGCTTTTCAAACTTCCAGTTTGGTTTCCCCAAAAATCGTTCGACTGCTTTGGCGGACCCCACATGATATGGCTCTGGCATCCAGGGAAGCGCTATGTTGAGGATGGTTCTTGGGTGTCTTTTTTGACCTTGAAAAAGCTTGCTGACACACAACTGTGAGTCTCCTTAAACTCCATTCGCTTGGTTTCCACGGACAACTCCCTTTTCATCAAATGCCTTCTGTCACACAGGTCTGTCAGGTTCAGGTGCTCTTTAATCTGTCCCACGCCACTTTACTCTAAGGATGAGGCGTTCCACGATGTGTTTTTAAGTCTTACTATTTGCTCTCAGATTTAATGATATTGTTACCTCTATTCCCAGCGACTGTCAATTTTCTCTCTATGTCGATGACATACATTATATAGCGGTGCCAGGCTGCTGAACGGCTTGAAAGCTTCCAACTAGCTATTGAAAGCTGTTTCACAATGGGCCCAGCTCCCATGGCTTCATTTTTCTCCACAAAACCTCAGCAGTACTTTTTAAGAAAAAAAGGAGATCGAAGAACTTTGCTGCAACTTCTTCTAGCGAACCCTAACCTTATGGGTTTACGCCTATTCCTTCACCAGGTCCAAATTCCTAGGATTCATTCTAGATGACCACCTAACATATGCCCCACATATTAAGCACTTACAGAAAACAGCATCATCCCCACAACCAGGCTTATGCATTATACTGCCTTACTCTAAAAATCTTGGGACGCTGATCACTAATAAGTCACTTTTGCGTCTATAACCTTCTTCGTCAAAGCTTGACTAGCAAACTTAATGTGTAGTGCTCATCTCATCAGGTCAGTTTCTCTACTCTACTGCATCTGTTGGATCCCATACAAAACGAGGCGATCCGAATCTCCACTGGAGCCTTCGATCGTCTCCCCGGGTAAGCCTCGAAGTTGAAGCCAATGTGATGCCACTCTCTCTTCGAAGAGGATACATTATCTTACAGTACCAAGTTATCTTCGTTTTCAAACCCCAAGACCGTCTGCCCTGACACCGATTCTGCAGGAGGTGCCACAGAATCTAATTACTGGCCATTTGCGAACACGGTTCCTTAACATCCTTAATTTCATAATATTCCTTTACAAAGGTGCTGCCTTGCTTTCTCATACGATGAAGGATACACACCTTGGTTATTCCCACTCCCCACCATTTGCTTGGTCTGACCTCTCTCTAAATCAAACTGTTCTGCACTGCTTGTTAAAGGAGCCAGACCTGTCTCATTCCACAGTTCATGATGAGTTTACTGCAGTATTTACTGATGGCTCTAAAACCGGGAACAGTGTGGGCGCATCTGCTGTCTTTCCTGATCGCAACCTTTCCATACCCTCCCCCTCATGCTTCAATTTTCACAGCAGAATTAATGGCTAAAATGATTGCGCTTTCTCGAATTCTAATCCTTAACCAAGATCAATCTTATGTCATTTATTCAGATTCGCTCAGCGCGCTACAAGCGCTTAAAACCTTATTCTAAAAATACAATGGTATCTGCTGTGCAGCAATTTCTTCGGCTGCTCCATTCCCATAAACAAAGTATTTTATGTTGGACCCCTTCTCATGTAGGGGTAGCACAGCAATAAGGAAATCGCGTGACAGAGAGGCCAAATAGTACCTCATTTTCGGAACTGTTCCAGAACCTTTCCGGATGCCATTCGGCAAAGGCTTCACTCCATCAGCGATTGCACTATCCTGCTCTCAAACAAGGTTTTAGAATCGCTATTGGCGAGCGCTGGACGAGTGATCAGAGAGGAGCAGAAAGCTTTACGAAAATGAGGCCGATATCGGAGGTGGTGTTCCCTCCACCACACCGACTTGAAAACTTACACGGGTGATACTTGCCTCCATATTGGCCACACCAATATCACTCATAGTCACTATATGTTACGGAACACCCTCTCATTTGCAAATTTTGTCGAAGTCATACCACCAATCTGTTCGCCATATCTCCATTGATTGTTCCCAGCTGGACTCTATTCGCCGTCATTTTCTAATTTACGATCCCTGCTTTGAATTATCCCATAGCAGCATCCGAATCTTACTAGCCAGTAACTCTGCTACTTTGTTTCTGCAAAGTGAATATTCTTCATAATATTTGGTTTTGTTACGTAATACTGGACTTTATAATGCAAAGATGTACTTTTGTTTAGTTTTGTTTATTTTTAATTGTTTCTCTATTCAAATCCTCTTTTGACGTTTGAAATATGTATGCTCCAGAGACCCATACATGGTTTTGATTTTGTCAGCCCAGTGTGGCCGCTTTGGGAGCCGTGGTGGGTCCTGTACACTGACTCAAAAAAAAAAAAAAAAAAAAAAAAAAAAAAAAAAATATATATATATATATATATATATATATATATATATATATAATAACCTTATATACTATATATATATATAACATTTTCTACTATATATATATATATTAATAAAATATAGTAAAAGCATTAGACTTGAGTACTAAATTCATTTTATAATGGATCTTTTGGGAGAAGATTCATCAGTTTAATTATCAGTTATTAGA